>CM060947.1:205237901-205532901 GCA_030765055.1 Mantis religiosa | reverse complement strand
GCTCAGAGAACAGCGATGACTTCATTATCATCACATTTTTTTCCAATTATTTAAATGATTAGAAGAGGTCTTTCATTTGTATATGAACTACATGAGCAGAGAAATAGAAGGAAGACTGGCGATGTTGTGAAGTAATATAGTTCTCAAACAGCTTGAAGTTGTCTATTAACAACCTCCATTCCATAGGATATTGGTTCTAATTCTAATTTTCATCAAAAAATTAATATCGCAGCAAAAAACAGTTTGTTTTCCTTCTCAAAATAAGAAATCATAATCCTTTCACCTTGTCTATAATGTTAGGCTCTAATATAATAGAGGAGAAGACTACGTGCTGTAATCTTTAATCTAAAACTTCGTCTTTTTCTTTGAAAAACCAAGGTCTCGAATGAGATTACTACTTCTGATTTACTCAATCTATATGGCTTATAGTTATTTTCCCTCAAAATTAGGTTCATGGGTTAAGTAAAGTTCCTTGGATAGCTCTTCCACACTGTTTTCATCCTCTATTTACACCTCCAAGTTTGGGAAGGGGGAACCAATAAAACATCTGAACGTGGAATAGATGGAATAGAAGATGCAAGATGCGATTATTGAACTACTCTCAAGACAATCCGGAATTGGTGCAGTCCAGCAGAATTACCTAGTCTAAGCATAAATATTGTTACGTACTTTTAAGACACATTGTTCAACCTGTTTTAAGGGTAAGGAACCATCTTTCGCTGACTTTCATTCTAAACTATCGTGGCGTCTGTGAAAGAGATAAATGTAGTTTTAAACATGAAATGGAGTTGACTATGAAGACTGGTTTGCATTATACAAATATGGAAAATTTGCAACTGTAATTTCAAAATCAGTAAATAGCTTAAAATCAATCGCAAGCATTTGTTCCAGAACATTGAGTGATCCACTGAAATTATTCTGATTTTTAAATGGGAAGAGCTCTGGAGTCCAGTTAATCAGTTGCGTCAGCGCACTCAGCATTTCCAGCTTGTTTCCCTCTCTCTACCACACTCATACAACATGCAAGTTTGCTTGGTGCTAGATGTAAGGGTAACCAATTAAATTTTACAAAATTTTTATAATGATGCAGATGCCAAAATCAAAACTGGACAAAGCATTTTCGCAAATATGTATATTTTTAAATTCTTTAATTATAATCATAATTTATGAATTACCCGTTTTTTCTAATTCAATGGAACTGCCAGTGGCTCTTCTATAGCACTGTCAATGTAACTTACGTCAAGAGGCAATTTCGTCACTGTCACTGTCTTCAGATGCCCAATTTCAGCAACATACGAGAGCTGATCAACAAAGAATGAGACTGATTTTTTTCTCAGATGTATATTAATGAAAGTCAATGTTTACATGATCATTTTCAAAGTAGTACCCTCCTACTTCAATGCACTTTTTAAAGCGTCTCTGCCAGTATTTGAACACATGCTGCAGACCATTCTTTGTCAGGTCCTTGAGAATTGCCTCACTTTTCTTGACCACTACTTCAAAGTTCTCAAATCGAATACCGCTAAGTTTCGCGTTTAGTGATGGGAATAAAAAAGTCACGAAGTTCAAGATCGAGGCTATAAGGTGAATGTGGCACACAGGTAATCTGGAATCTAGCCAGAAACTGCATGACTTGATTTGCGACGTGAGGCCGTGCAATGTCGTTATGAAGTCGCCACCCAGTCCGAGAAAGCTCTGGTCGTTCTCAGTGCAGACAATACTGACGCGTAGTGTGCTGCTGTAACAGTAGTGTGAGGGGGAACTGAATGCTGGTAAATCATTACATTACAGTCAAGCAATGTGATCATCACTTTCCCTGTAGATGGAACAACTTTTGCCTCTTTTAGTGTTTGAGAACCTGGCGATTTCCACACTGTGCTTGCTTGTTTTCCTTCAGGAATATAATGATGCAGCCATGACTCATCACCGGTGATAATCGTTTTAAAAATACATCCTCTCATCAGCAAAGAGACGCAGCACCTCACGGCTTTTCTCCATTCACACAGCCTTTTGTTCGGCAGTCAACATATGTGGCACCCAACGGGCACGAACTAGGGTCATATGGAGATGGTCGTGCACAATTGTAAAGACACTGCCATATGAAATTCTCGAAATTCCACTGAGGTTACGTAATGTTATACTCTAATCCTCTCGAATAATCACAGCAGCTTTGCTGATGTTTACTTCAGTCACAGCAGAGGCCGAAACACCAGGCCCACCGTGCTTAACACTGACAAGTCGGCCTTCTTTGAAATCCTTGAACCACCTAAACACTGCTGCAGTAGGTAGTGCATCTTCACTGTACGCTTGCTTCAGCTTTTCATAAGTTACCGTGCCTGTATGGTTTAAACGAAAACAAAGTTTAATTGCACTGTACTGCTCCCCTTTCGTCACCTCCACTGTCTGGTGTGCGAAATGCACGTAGGGTCTACAAAACAGAGCATTACTACCAACCTACCAGTACGAGAGTACTGCCGCCTACCAACATTATACATAAATACCCACTTTTTTCAAGTATTTATGTTACAGATACGAAACTATCACGGAAGCTACAAGAAAAAATCAGTCTCAGTCCTTGTTGATCAGCCCTTGTATGTTAGAATTGACGTTAACAATTGTTGTCACAGCGCTAACACAGCTGTTAAATTTCTTGCATTTCACAAATCTGTTTTATGATAATGTTAACAAAAACTTGTTAACGCCAAAGGACTTGTAAATATTACAATTATGTTACAGCTATATAGTGCCGTGAATATCACGTGTGCGTGGCGAGTCGTGGCCCCCAATCTACGAACCGGGATCGCATGCCGCAGTAAAAAGTCGGAGCACAATTTTAACGCATTGCTGTCGGCATATCTGGACTATTCCCAGTATCCGACCGAGGTAACAAGTACCTGATGGTGGCCCTGAACTACTTCACCAAGTGCCGGGAGATGTACGCCATCCCGAACCAGGGGGTGAAGACGATTGCATACTGCCTCGTGAAGTAACTGTTTTTTCGTTTTGGGGTACCGTTAGAGCTCCACAGTGACCAGGGCACCAATTTTGAGTCCCACCTTCAGAGGGAGGCACTGGAAAGACTTAGGGTGAACCAGACCCACACAATTCCTCTACATTCACATTCGAACGGTATGGTCGACAGGTACATCAAGACTAGAAGAACACCCGAGGAAGGTCGTAGCCTGCCATCAGTGGGATTGGGACGTCAAGGTGCCACTGTTCTTGCTGGCCTTCTGCTCGTCGACACACGACACCACTGGGATGAAGACAGCAAGCTTAATGTTCGGCTGAGAGCTAAGCCTCCACTGTGACCTGGCTTTTGTGCGGCCCCCGGAAGCGAAACAGCCAGCAACAGAGTATCTTGAGAATCTCGTGGACCATGTCCACGACATGCATGAGATGTCTCGTCAGAATATCTAGATGGCAAGCGACCGCATGAAGACCCGGTACGATAGGCAAGCCACCAGCCAAGGTTTCCAGCAAGGTGACCTGATTTGGTTTTACCGCCCTACCTGGACCAAGGGACGCTGCTAAAAGCTTCAAAAACCTTGGCAAGGACCGTAGCGGTTGGTAGAGAGAATTAACGACGTGGTCTACCGCATCCAGAAGGTGCCCCGAGGAAAGATGTTGGTGGTACACATGGATCGTCTGGCCCTCTACGATAGTGCTGTTCAGGAAGATCAACCTTGAGGAGGGAGCAGTGTTGTCCAGGCACATTTGTGCCACGGCCAGTGCGTGGGTGCCGAGCTTGACGCTTGTCGAGAGAGAAAAAGAAATAGAGATAGAAAGAGACAGAGATAGTTTTAGCTTTCTCGTTGCATCGCGATTGTTATCCAACGATCGGCAGATTTTTAGAACAATGACGAGGTATAAAAACCCGCAAAGTGTCAGTTGGTAGTTAGTTGTTAATTGGGTGTGCAGCTGTGTGGTAATATTGACTGTGTGGATATTTGAAGTGAACCGTAGTGAATTCTTTCCTTTGTTTAAGTGTAGTGGGAGTAACCAAACGACCTTAAATACTGCGCTTGTGTATGTTACGTTATTTCGCTCCTGTAAGGGTGTACAAAACTCCTTTTTACTGAAATAAAGAGCGTTTTAAACTTTTTTCAAACAATACTTTTAATTATACCAACCTACAAAGTCACATTATTAATAAAATACGCCTTAAACAAGAAATACAGCAAGCACATTTTTTACACGCAGCTCCTTTTTGATTGGTGCTTCGTGTTATTTTCTTCGTGTTTGCATCGGCACCTCTTATTGGACGACTGATAAAGCATGTTACTTCCATTATAAAACAGAAGTAATCATGCAGTTGATGAAATCTATTTAACAAACATTATAAACACTAATACAAGCATGGATATCAATAAAAACTTAACTGCTGTTACTCAAACACAGCGGTTACAGTTATAGTTTCATAACTACAATGATGCATTGGCTTCTGGTGCCAATAATAACTCTGACCTGTGAGAATCTGATCTAAAATGTATTACATAAATGTAGGTGATATAATTTCCTTCATGGGTGAGAATTTGATAGTTAATCCAACCTATCCGTTCTCTCGTCCTACTATCAGGCAACTAAACATGGAAAGGAAAGCACGTCTAGCCAACTTAAATCAGGCTGAAAATATAATTTTGATGTTCTTTCAAATTATAGGAATAACTCTGTCATATATGAGTTTAAGATCTACTCAGCACATAGAGCTTGAGTTGAAACCATCAGTGAATATCTCTCTCAAATGATATGTACTTATCAATCAATAATTATCAATCCCCGTCACTAAAGCGTACGTCCAAAACAATCAAAGCATCCACTACATCTGCAACTCTTACAACTTCGAATCAATATCAAGATCTTGCTGAACATAATTACGCGGAACACTTCATACCACAGCCTGGCATAAGGCAGAAGAAGAAAAGACTCTCCACACCACTTTCATCACAGCAATTAGAACAAATGGATGAAGCTATGACAGGCTCTGAATCTGTAAATGCGCCGCCCTCAAACCAGGCTATACCTACTAGCCATTCTACCAAAACTACTCCTATCTTCCTACGATTCCAGCTATGGACCGTGAACTCACCAATTTATTAAATTCCTCGCATCACTAAGCAACAAACTTATTCTTTATAAGCAAGTACGGAGACCTGCAATGATATACGCCTGCCAAATACAGGGAATGGGAGCTAGAACTAATCTTTACAAACTGCAGATATTACAGAACAGACATCTTCGTACAGCAACATCCACTGCATGGTACATGTCAAAAAACATTATATATTTTGATCTATCTTTCCCCAAACACACTGATTATTTACTACACCTGTCACATGATAATCAAAATATAAGAACAAGAAGAGTTAAGAATGCCAAGATGATTTTAAGATCACTACCTGGGGCTTCGATCCCAGGCAACCACAATGTGAGATTACTGGTGGACAACACGGTGCTGGGGTGCGTTTCCTCCAGCTTCCCGCACCATCATTCCACGAATTGCTCCAACCATCTTTTGTAACATTAATTTCACCCTCGTACTCTCACCGACTTCTCGGGATCTCAGTCAGGGGTTGGGATGGCCCCTCAACCCTGGTTTCCTCTATCAGATCAATGCTTCGGCTAGCTTGGCCCGAATTTCCAGGTTAATGGAAACTGAACAAACCCCAACTCTGGGATCGGTGATACAAGGAAGGCTAAAAATATTGAAAATATTGAACATTAGTCGCTGTGTATAGATGCTGTTTTAAGTCTTTTGATTGACTGAATTTCCGGAACTCACAAGCAGCCACTCCAGCAGATATAATACAAACTATTGGAGTGTTAAAATTAAAAGCATCAGCAGTTTATGATGAAACATATAGCAAAGTGCTGAAATCTTGTGCTGTGGTAACAAATAAAGCTTCATGGCATTCGTGTAATCAATTCTTAGCAACATGATTTTAAAGAAAGTTTTAAGTATACTCTCTCTAATCTTCTTTTTAAAAAGGGGATAAACAGGATCCGTGCACCTATAGGCCTATACAACTACTGAAAATGTCCTCACATATTTTTGAGAAGGTAATATTTGGCACGTTTATAATTTCTTTGAATGTAATAATATTCTAGTAAAAGTACAGTTTGGCTTCAGGAGAAGTGTATCGGCAGAAAATGCAGCGTTCTTGCTTTCTAATGGAAACTTCTTAACGCTCGACATGAAAATGCAATTTGGAGGTATATTTTGCAATTTGGCCAAGGCGTTCTATAAGTTAATCATGAAATTCTAATAGAAACATTTAAGTTTTATGGAATTAATAGTGTGTACTTTAATAATTTTAAGTAATGTTTGAGGAACAGGGGGTAAAAGTTTTGCGTAAACAATTCTCATCGGGAACAGAGTTCTTCCAGGGAGATCTTTAAGCATGGAGTTCCGCAAGGTTCCATTCATGGCTCGACTTTTCTTAATTTATATCAACGATCTCTCCTTAACAGTGAGAAGTATCGGAAGAACTTTCTTTTTTGCTGATAACACTAGCGTAATAATGACTAGCAGCAACTTACATGATTTTGCACTAAAACTGAATTATGCATTCCTCATTATATGAAAATTGTTTAAGGCTAATAAACTGACATTAAATATTTACAAAACCAAGATCGCGAGATTTGAGACACACATTTCCAAAATCTTTCTCTGCACGTAGGCACTGATAAGGCTGTGATCGACCAGACTCCATTCATAAAATTTTTGGGCTTGCCACCGTTAATTGGAAAGCTCATATAGAGGGTATCATACCCCAGTTGAAATGTACTGCTTTTGCTCTTAGGTCGTTGAACTATTTTTGTCCAACTCAGACATTGAAACAGGTATATTATGCATAACTTTGTTTAATAATAAAATATGGTTTGATATTCTGAAGTAACTCGCTGGAGATTAAGCGAGTATTTATATTGCAGAAGAGAACCGTTAGAGAGATCTGGTATCTACATATAAGGGCCTGTTTCAAAGCCTGAATTCCTTAGCACTTCCATGTAAATATGTCTTTAAGCTTAAGTATTTTCATAAAGAAAATAAGAATAGGTATTTTGCACAAAATGTGTGCAATCTTCAGGGAAAAAAGAATATGCGTAAGTCTAGTTTTAAATGTATTCACCAAGTGCACACGGCATTCCGATTGAAATGCACAAAGGGGCAAGTGAGACATTATTAAAATAATGCGTGGATTAATTAAAAAAAGTGTGGATAGAAGAAAGAATGGAAAGATACTAAGACAAATTTAATAGTAGCAGTACATGAATATAAATGAGAAAATTACAGTGCCAAAAATATAGGAGAATGTTATTGTTGTGTACAGGCTATAAAATATTAACCTAACTCATAAAGTACGGACTTCAAAAATACACATAAAGCATAATTGGGGAATATCACGTAGACTTCAGGTCGAGAAGCTAAAACATCGACCGCGAATTCACAGTTAAAAAGTTATTAGAAAAAGCATGGGAGCATAATGTTGAAACATACCAAATATTTATAGTTTTTCAAAAGGCGTGTGATAGTATCAAGAGAGGAAAATTACTCTCAGTAATTAAAATGTTTGGAATACAATAAGCTGATTTGATTAACAGAAATAACAATAGCAGAGTACAAATATCACATAAAAATAGTGAACAGTATAACGGATGCATCTGAAACGCATTGTGGATTGAAACAGGGAGATGGGCTGGCACGCACCCCTTTTAATATATTATTGGAATGTGTAATTAGATTCTCTATAAGTCAGTACAATTAATAGGGTATGCTGATGACATTAAGTAATAGAAGGAACGAGAACAGCAATATCTGAGCATATAGGGAAATAAGAGAAGAAGCTAATCAATATGCTTGGAGATTAACAGCTCCAAAACAAAGACAATGTTGTAAAGCAGAAGTAACTATACAGGAACGCTTGTATTTGACCAACCTAACATAGACATAGTAAGGAAGTTAAAATATTTGGGAACAACAAATAATAAGAATAATGGTGAAGGGGAAGAAATAAAAACAAGAATTTAATGTCCAAGAAAGTTTGTTATTCATTCCATACAATATTTAGATCCAAGCAATTTCATAAAAATAACAAAATTATGTTCTATAAAATATTGATAAAGCTACTGCTGTGTTATGGATGTGAAACTTTGTAAGTGACACAGAATTTGGGAGAATCTGTAAAAAAATTTCCAAAGAAAGATCCTTAGCAGAATATATGGAAAAGTACACGTAGGGAGGAGCTGGTGCACAAGATGGAATGAAGAACTATATGGTTTATATAAAAATATAAATGTTGTTCGAGACATTAAAATTAAAAGAATGAGATGTGCAGGCCATATAGTAAGACTGGAAGAAGGAAGAATACAACAAAGACTTCTTACGGAAAAGATTTCAACACAAGAGCATTGGGAAGACTAAGAATGAGTTGGGAGGATGCCATGCAGAAAGATGCTCAACAAACATTGGGAATACGAGAATGGAGAAGAAACACTGGAGACAATTAGGAATGGAAGCACCTGCTGAAGGTCATGCTCCAGAAGGGGCTGTAGCGCCACTCCAAGAGGAAGAAGAAATCTATGTATTCAGCAAGGCCGATTACGCCCGCCTCGGTAGCGTGGTGGTAGAGTGTCTGCCTCACGTTCAAGAGGTTCTGAGTTCGAATCTCGGTCAGGGTGAGTTACCTGGATAAGGTTTCTTCCGGGGTTTTCCCTTATCCTGAAAGACAAATGTCGGGTATCTCTAAGCTGTATGGACTCTGGGCTCATTTGAGCATCATTTCGCCTATTCCATTGATACAAATTAAGGTGGTGGCGATCACAGGTTACCACTGCTCCACGTTGTGCACCAGTTTGAAGCAAATATTATAGTGAGCAATGAGGTTTCTCTCAGGGTATGCGTGGATGTGTGTGAGAAGGAAATTTTACAACACTGGAATGCCCGTTTCCAAATAATTTATTCACTGCTTCTTATTTCAAACCTCGAAATGGAAGCTGCCGACCGAGGGTTACCAATCACGGTTTATAGTGACTGAATGCTAATTATATTTCTCGATAAATTTTGATGACCTGACAAATATTCAAGACCGAACAAGTTGACCGCTCTAATAGGCTTCACGTCTGACTCTTTCCTTTTATATCGGCTACACGCCGGATAATGTTTATAATGGTTTCATAGCAGTGACCCGTCTCCATCGGCGAAACGCCGAAGAGTGCTTCTCTGGCCACAAATGCGCGTGTATATATAACTTTCACTATCCAAATTCCTTTTTGAACAAAGTCCTTTTGTGGCTGTTTTGGTCGCTATTGTAAAAGATCCGAAGAATACCCTATTCCTGTACGTAAAGTGACAATTCCTTTAGAAACCTTCTAAGGACACTTCCTTTCATTCATGGCATTGTTATAAACAGTTTCCCCAACTACACTGGCATTGGTCGTCACAAAGACCAACATTCCTTCGACGTCTATCATTATTCTTTGCTTCTGTCAAACCGTAATTTCGGTATCACCATTCATCGTCCGATATGACTTAACGTTTGAGGACGTAAAATTACAAAAAAAGCCGATTACTCGGTACAAGAATTTATGTATGGTTGATAAAATGTCTTATGCTGTAAGCGGAATGTGGTGTATCGTTATATTGTTTGACTCTTAAATCTAATTTTGTTTCCTTTGTTAATCTTCTATGTCGATTATACACTGTGTTGGGGTATATTGGTGATGAGAAACTGTATAATATTGTTGGTAGTAGTAGTATTTCGTAAAATGCTTTCCCTTTCAGTCGAATGTCACATATGTTATATGCCAGTTGGTGGTGATTAAAAGAAAATTTAAAAAATTAGAAAGCCTGTTTTGATGTACGGTGCAGGTAATTAAAGAGATTTGTGTTGAGTTGGTGAAATTTTTTTCTTTATTGCATGTTTAATGTCCTATAGCGCTGCTCAGTTTTGGGAACAAACGAGCAAAACCAAATGAAAAACAAACAGAAGCTATATTGAAGACATATTCACTGAAACAATGTATATATTTATGAATTACGAAAATTTAAGAATATTGTGTTCCTTACATTCCAAAGTCGCATACACTCCACTGTCTCTGAAAGTGTTAAAATTAATGTCAGTTTGAAATTAGAGTATTTCCCAGTGAACTTCTCAAAGTGGATGCCTTGAAGAACCCTTCATCTTTTCCATTTTCCCAGAAGTATTTGCCTTAAACTATTGTAGATAGCTCATCTACAGATCATGTTAGAGATAAACATCCTTATGAGAAAATGTCATCGAATTTAATAACAACCAAATTCTATTCAAAATTATAATCCAATATGCTTAAAACTTGCATGTAATATGTAATTTATTATAAAAGGTATTACACCAAATACTCTGACAGTAAGATTTCCTGATGGAGTTTACGCAACTCCTAGGAAATACTTAATTATTTCATATGGTATTGATTCCAAGGAATTTCCTTCCTCAAGATTTATTTACCCAAATAATTGATCTCTATATTGAATTATAGAGTTTCCCTAGTTATTAATCTGTGGTCTTATAGTAAGGCCGCGCCATGACTTAGTGGTTAGACCGCTTGACTCTCGCCAAGGCAGCTGGAGTTCGATCCCAAACGACGGAAAAGTGCCATTTAGGGTGAACAGGGCGCTGGAACGGGTTTGTTCCCGTTCCTTCGGTATCCCTCATTAGCATTCCACCAATTGCTTCATCATCATCTTTCCTATCATTCATCTCGTCCTTATAATTCATTCGCTTCCTCCACCTTCCACCAGTCATTGGCCTGTCCATCTATTCCAGTTCTCTATTGGATCCAAAGCTTCGGTTCCTCAGGCCCGACTTTAAAAAGCATAGAGGAACTAGTATCTCCTAACATCACAACAATGGTACAACTAGAGAAGTTAAAGAAGAAGTAGAAGAAGGTGATTACCTTACTGTACCAAAATTTCCTGTGCAGTTGATGGTGGGCTAGAACGTTGTGTTTTGGTTCCCTGGGATTGCCAGAGCCGAAACTACATCTGGGAGTGCGGATTTTAAGTAGCGGAAATAGGCCGGTGCCCATTCAGCATCGTGAGAATATGAGGAGCTTTACTTACTAGCGTATCCTGCTCTAGATAGCCAACATTCCAGCTGGGGGTCCCGAGGTTCTCACTACATATCCACCTCGTATCGGTTGGACCATCGCCTTACTGTATCTTGCTTGTGTGGGCGTGATAACTGTAGACGAGTTGGGAGCCTCGGCCCACTTCGGGCTGGTATTTTAATTTACTGTACAAAAATATTGTTCTCGTAACTTTCCTGAAACGTATTCAAACATGTGAGTGTTATTAATCAATATCTTGGTTTTACAATTTAAGTGCATACCTCAAAACATCTGTGGTACAAATTTATTCCAAGGAAATGCATAAATGAGGTTGAACCGATAATGCTGGTCTCTCAGTTGTTGCGTTTTTCTGGCCAATTTTCTTCCTTTCCTGAAAATCATGCTTTAATTTATAATTACTATTTTCGTTACAAATTATGTCAATTCCACTTTTTAAGCTACTTTTCTTGTTATTTTTTATATTATTGTCAATGTCCTTAGTTCTGCAACATTTATCTAAGGGTACATCTGCAAAGCAAGCTTTAAAACTATGTTAAAAACAATTAGCCGAATACAAGTATATTGTCATGGTGGCAAGATAAGCGTTGTTCTCCGTTTCCACGATCTTTGTTATTTACCACCGAGAAGAGCAATAATCCAACATTCAAGGAAAACCTCTGATTGAAGTAATGAGCCAGAAAAGGGTACCTTTTTCTTAGCTGTGCTGGCATGTCCAGAGCGTTCGATTACGACATATTGAAAAGACTCTCTTCAGGAAAGTTCTAATCCCAGATCCATCTTGCCGTAAGACTCCGACTTATATAAGGGAGCAGAGCACTACTTCGAGGGCCAGCTTGGTCATTCTTTCTTGCTTTCAGTTTAAAAAACAAAAGCCGTCCTACAAAATCCCTTTCCTGTATAAATGTATCTACACGTAGATTCTGTTAACGGTGGACACGTAGCAATAAGATCCAGACCGAACACAGTCTGCCAATAGCTATGGATGGACGAGCAGGGCAATTTTTATTTTACTTATGTTATTTGCGCCGTCCAACGTTGTCATATCAGACGACGAATGAAATAAATGAAATAATGCTCCAACGAGCCCAGGGTCCATAGAGCTTAGATATTTTCAGTTTACGTACTCCAACGTCAAATCATACGGACGATCAATGAAATGGGTGAAATGATGATAAAATGAGTCCGGAGTCCATGGAGCTTAGTTACCCGACATTCGTCTATCAGGATAAGGGAAAACCCCGGAAAAAATCTTATCCAGTTAACTCACACTGAGCGAGATTCGAACTCGGGACCTCTTGAACATGAAGCAGATACGCTCCCATCTATACTACCAAGGCGGGTAGCATAAAACGAAATGTCAACAGTACAGAAGTTAACGCTTTTTGGGTAAGCTGAACTTAAGCAAGTGAATGAAAATTTACTCAAAATATGCACGGAATTCCTAACACGTCCTATGATAAGGTATGCTTCGTGTTTATTATAATAATTGTTGAATGAACTGAGATGTGATTTAATGTCCAGCATTTGTAACACGAACACGGAGTGTATGCCTACAGGCCAACTTTTGTAGCATGCCTTAGATATAATTTAATTCACCAAATTTCATAAGATGAATTTTGCTTACATTATCGCTATAAAACAACATTTGAACATTGCACTAATTTTGGACATTACATTTAAATTATATCACTTAAAATTGTTATACAACATCGTTTTGCATTAGTTGACTCAACCATCACATTAGAATAGCTTCATTGTTTATGAAACATTTTCTATATGTCTTTGAGCATCTCTTGTGTTGCAATTCTTGAATATATAGGTTATTACTAATGGCAACATTTGGATTAATAACAAATAAAACATTTTTGGAGAAGTCAAATTATTACTGTGCTTAGAAGTAATCTCCTGCAACATGGAGAACTTGCCTCCATACATCAGGCAGCCAACACATGCCATCCACAGCGTCTTATTGTCCTAATATTCGAACAGACGGTTCTACTGTTGCTAAAATTGCGTGTATGCTTCTAAAGCGAACTCCTCTAAGTGGTAATTTCATTTCTCAGAAAGGCCGAAATCACATGGCGTCATATCTGGGGAGTGTGAAGGATGTTCCAGAATTTCCCAGTTTCCTCACGCGAAGTAAATTAACAACAGGTGCAGACTTTAAAGGCGAGCACCATCATGTAACACAAATGTATGAGAATTCAGGAGATTTATATGCTTACGACGCACAGCTGGTCAAAAATTGTTCTATAACGTGACTGTAATAGGCACCATTCACAGGATTTCCTTGAGGAACTGAATGATCGATAAAAACAGCATTAAAATCATAAACAACAATGGACAATCTTATTGTATATCCTGTTCTTGTTGATACCTTTTTGGCCATGGTGAATTAGTGTGTCGCCACTGATTTGTCTCTTTAATTTTCGTTGGCAGCATTGAATCCAGGTTTCATCTAATGTTATGAAACATCGAAGAAAACGCTCGAATTCACGTTCATGGTAGGCCACGCCGTAGCTCAGTGGTTAGGCCGCTTGGCTCTCACCAAGGCGGCCCGGGTTCGATCCCAGGCGACGGCAAAGTGAGGTTTGTGGTGGACAACACGGCGTTGGTGCGGGTTTTCTCCGGGACCTCCGGTTTCCCCCGCCATCTCGTTCCACCGGTGCTCCATCTTCATCTCATGTATCATCAGTGTCACCGCCTGCGGTGCCGTATGTAGTAAAAGCGGGTGCTAAACGCTACACATTTCCGTCATAAAACAAAGCTAAAGCTACGTAATTATTTTATGATTTTCAGGGAGATTCTATGAGGCCGTGACTTGTCATGTTTGCGTGTGATAATGCTGAGTAGAATTATCGTATTCTAAGCTTCAATTTTAACACTGGGACATCAAGACAAAGTATAAAAGAAACCCTTAAAGAGCGAGGGTAATTTTTAACTGTATAGTGTGATCATTTTCTTTAGTGGAAGAAGGAATTCACAGCTAACCTCTACATTACGGATTTTTATGCGTAGGAGTTGAGTGCAGTTATACGATGCGGACCGACGTATTTTTTGTGCGCACTTCCGTGTGTTTCAAGTTACACTGTGTTTAATTGTGGAATTAAATTTCTTCTTGTGACCCGTATTTTCACAATCAGTGCAAGAAGTTTAGTGGCAGGTTGTCCCTGAACGCTCTGCTTACAAATCGCGTGTTGTTGTAGTTAGCTGTGTCAGCTAGCTTTTGTGTATTGTTCATTGCTATATATCATATATCCAGATGGCTATACAAACGGATGATACCGGCAGAATATTATATTCAGCGCTAGATGTATTAAATAACGACACGAACTTCCGGGAAAGCTCCAATTCTACGCTACAACTGACGTCATCTAATCAGCACTACCAATCTCAAGTGACTTCTGCTACAGGGGATAATACAGTAAGTAAACCAATACTACGACCATCTCAACTTCACTCAATTCAGCCCCTTAGTAACTCCGTGCAGCACGACGATGATACAATGGCAGATTGCGCCCCATCTGACTGTTAGGGCGCAGCCAACGCCCACAGCCCTCTCTTACCCAGGGTTCACAACAAAACAAACGCTGATGCACTGCCTCTGTTTCTGAACAACCTACTCTCTCACGCTATGCATACCCCATTCCTACATCTAATCGCTTCAATCCTTTAAGTGACTCACCAGACCACGATTATTCTGACACAGCCTCCATCTCTCAGAAAGAGAAAATTCCTCCTATATGTGTCCGCAATGTGCACAATTATCAATTGCTACCACAAGGTGTAAAAAATGTGTCTTATCTGAATTTCACACTGAGCTACGGGGAGCCATTCTAAAGGTCTACACTTCGACGTCCACAGACTACCGAAACCTTACCTCGTACCTGAAATCAATTAAACAAGAATCCTACAAATTTCACAGCCCTTCAGAAAAACTTTTTTCAGTCGTCATACGCAACCTACCGTGCTCCCTCAGTGATTAAGAGATTTATGATGAACTTTGTGCTCAGAACTTCCCTGTTCGTAAAGTTACTCGCTTACTACGTAAGATCAAGGAACCGATGCCTATCTGTGTGGTTGACCTCCTTAACAATGACCAAGGTAAACATATTCTTAATCTATCTCGACTACTCTACAGCGTAGTCAAAGTAGAACATCGCCGACACAATACGGAACTGCCTCAGTGTACTAACTGCTAAACCTATGGACACACCAAAAATTACTGCCACCTAGAGCCCCGCTGTGTTCGCTGCACAGGCAACCATCACTTTTCTCAGTGCACGAAGCCCTCTACTACACCAGCTCAGTGTGTTAATTGCCAACAAGATCATCCGGCAAACTATCGCGGTTGTTCTCATTACTTACAGCTGAAGGAACGACAGTCTCAGCGCTTTCAGCAGCAGGTAATACCATCCCGTCACAATTCACAGCAACCAACCTCAGCTTCTCAACAAGAACCACTGGTTCAGCAACAACAAGCACAGCGTCCACAACAGCAAAACAAACACAACGTGGTCCTTCCGCAACTGTTCCTTCTCTCCCATCACGGACTTATTCACAGGTACTGACTGGGCGTTCACCTCCCTCTCAAGGACGTTCTTCAATTCCTTCACCAGAGGATTCTGCATATGCACCCCCGTATTGGACTTCCTTGAAAGAAATGATTGCACCGCTATGTACTTTTCTGTGCAATCTGTTTTCTCCAGTTCTCCCGCAACTGCTTCGTAATCAGCAGCTCCATCACGAACTAGGACTGTTACCTCTTCAAGACTACATTCGCAGGATCGCTCGTCGTTTCTTTTCCACACTGCAAGAAGTTCCAGGAACTGTGTATTATAACATCGGCGTCCGCACGCTCCAGCCCTCACGCTTGAAGAGGAGACTACCACATGACCTGCTTCTAAGTGATACCTCTGACTCCAGTGATTCTAGTGCTTGATGTCTGTCTTACATCTTCTTACATCTCAGAGAGTATTATTGGAGTTCTAACTTAATGTAGTTAGGGGGCGGCCTGCTAGCATACCCCTAAGTGTTATTGTTCTTATTGTACTGTTACCTTCTTTTTACTATGATCTGTAAAGCACTGTACTGCTGATCGATCAATAAAAAGAATTATAAAAAAACGTTCATGGTGTTCTAAGTGTAACCTCGCTGTTTCCATCTTCTACCACAGTTTTTTCTCTGTAAGATTGTGTGGAACCCAACGAACACAGCTGTATACGGAGTATACGGAGAATCGTACATACCAGGAGTAACTCCAACTTCCCTTGTTAGTTCAATACAGATCCAACAACTATGTTCTTTCAGAAGTGGTCTAACAGCATTCACATAGACATCATCACTTGCTGATTGCGGTCTGCCACGTTTATATATATATATATATATATATATATATATATATATATATATATATATATATATATATATATATATATATATCAGCTGCTGATTCTCCCTGGGGAAGTTTCATTGTATCATTTTGTCGCTTCCATAGAATTCTAGTACTATTTCGCTTCATTTTCTTGCTAGCTACTGCTCTTACCTCCTCTTTGGCCAGCTTAAGTGTTCGGTAGTGTCATTCTATGATCCTGGTTGTTGTAAAACTCCTTGGAAAATACGTAGACCAGTGTAGCTGGTTATATTATTACAGTACCTAATATTCTTCTTATGTATTTCGGCTTCAGTTTATCTATTCTCTTTACAAAACTCGTGAATATGTATTTCCATATAATTCTGATGCTACACATGCCAATGGGGATAATTGTGGCCATGTTTTTCCGACAAATTTAGGCATTTCATATTGTATGTTACTTTGAATACAGTTGTTCTGCTGAAGATGTTGACCAAACTTTGTGTCCGAAGGACGCCATTCATTTCATATTGTCATTTTGGGTGGTGCTTAGTGTTAAGTGAAGAACAATGACAAAAATCCTAGTAGTGGAGTTGGTGTACGTATTAAATTATATAGCCCATTCTCATCCTACTTCTTTCAGTCACTGTTGGACATATCCTAACCCCCCCCCTTTTTTCCCGTCCCGGTAGCGTAGATGGTAGTGTGTCTGCCTCACGTTCAAGAGTTCCCGATTTCAAATCTCGGTCAGGGTGAGTTACCTGGATAAGGCTTTTTTCCAGTATTTTTCCTTATCCTTAAAGACGAATTTCGGGTAGCTCTAAGCTCCATGTACTCCTGAGTCATTTGAGGATCATTTCACCCATTTTATCCACCATGCGATATGACTTAACGTTGGAGGACGTAAAATTACAGAAAACAATACCCCGTTTTTAAATTAAGGTAGATAATTATATTTTAAAAATTGCTGAAGTAATCTTGTCATTACCAGTGAATTTATACTTCAGTGTCCCCTCTATAGAGCACATGTTTGCATATGCTCAGTGTTACCGGTAATTGATTTGTGTAGTTTGAAATTTTGGAATCAATGTGTTTACAACAACTTTAAATTTCCTTTGTGCGCTGTGAACAGAGGCAAGATTTTGTGGTAACAATTATTTATAAAGTTCGCATTGATGTTTTGTGGTAAATATTTTACCATAAATTCCTATTAATTTTCGCAAAATTTTTTGGGGAGAATAGATGGATAATGACATGCATGAATGAAAAGTAACAGGTAACTAGAGTAACACAACTGTTAAAACACATTTTTTCCAAATTAAAATATTGTATTTGAAATCAGCAGATAGCAGGTAGCATGAATAAAATCAAATATCACACACGAGATATCGCTAAACTGCAGCCTACAACTAGTTGTGATGTTTTCGCTTTTCATGCTTGATCTTTCGTGTCACAATTAAGTTATAGGTAGAGAAAAATCTCTTATTGTCAGCATTTGACATCGGCAACCAAAGACATTGAAGGTATATTTCACAGAAATTGCGTTAGGAATTAGCTTTTGCCTTCAGTGCAAAGAGTGTGTTACTACATCTGATCAGATATCGTTACCAGCATGGCTTTCCTGGTTCAACAATGTCCCAAAGTTCTTTGTAATGAAGAAGAAAATGAGAATCACAAGCAATGCCACTAGTTTTAAATGCATTTGGTTGTTTATAGCTGTCAATACATAATTTAAATCAAATATACTTTGTTTAGTAACTAGCCTAGTAAGTTCAAACAAATGATGTACTGGAGGACATGAGATCCAGGGGAGTTATTGAAGGGTCTGACAGCCCTTGGTGTTCCCCTGCAGTCTTGGTGACGAAGAAGAACGGCGAGCTGCGCTTCTGCGTGGACTACAGGAAGCTGAACGCTGTCACCCGGAAGGACTGTTTCCCCTTACCCCGGATTGACGACACCCTGGACACGCTAGCTGGTGCACAGTGTTTGTCGACCCTGGACCTGAAGTCGGGCTACTGGCAGGTAGCTCTAGACCCGAGAGTTAAGGAGAAGACCGCATTCTCGGCAGTCCAAGGGCTCTGGAACTTCACGGTTATGCCCTTTGGCCTCTGCAATGCACCAGCTACCTTCCAGCGCCTCATGGTGTCAGTGATGAGAGGGCTGACTTACGATGCCTGCCTGCTATACCTGGACGACATCATCATCGTCGGGAAGACTTTTGAAGACCATCTCGAGAATCTGAGTGAGGTGCTACAGAGACTGCAGGCGATCAACGGGAGGCTGAACGTGAAGAAGTGCCAGCTTTCCGCAAGGCAGTGAACTACTTGGACCACATAGTCTCAGCAACCGAAGTGGCCACATACCCGGAGAAGACACAGGCTGTGAGAGATTGGCCTCGCCCAAAGAATAAGAAAGAGGTGCGCAGTTTCCTGGGACTGTGCAGTTATTACCGACGCTTCATAAAGAGGTTCTCTAACATCGCCAAACCACCCACCCGCCTGACTGAGGAATACCGGCCTTATGTTTGGACGGAAGACGCCGAAAACATTTTCCAGCACCTGAAGGAGGCCCTGTGTAGTGCTCCAATTTTGGGTTTCCCACAACCGGGTGGCGCCTTCATTGTGGACACAGACGCCAGCGACCATTGCATTGGAGGTGTCCTATCGCAGATCCAGGACGGCCATGAGCGGGTGATAGCCTACTACAGCAATACGCTATCCAAGGCAGAGAAGAACTACTGCGTCACCCGACGAGAGTTACTGGCGGTAGTAAAGGAATTGGAGCACTTCCACAAGTACCTGTACGGTCAGCCATTCCACCTGAGGACTGACCATTCCGCCCTAACCTGGCTATTGAGCATTAGGAACCTGGAAGGCCAGACAGCACGTTGGGTCCACAGGCTGCAGGAGTACGACTTCACCTCGGAACATCGTAGAGGAAAGAGCCACGGCAACGCTGACGCCATGTCCCGGAGACCCTGTCCAGAAGAGTGCGGCCAGTGCACAAGAGTGGAAGAAAAGGAGCGTGCCGCAGCAGTCCAAGTAGTGACGGCAGTGCCTGCCGATGGCTGGGATAGCGCAGGCCTGAGGAGGGAGCAGCTGGCGGACGCAGACTTAGGGCCACTCCAGAAGGAAGTAGAGGCAGGGACAAGGCCAACCTGGCCGCCCTGTGGCTCAGTGTTTAGACTGCTTGGCTCTCACCATGGCTGCCCGGGTTCGATCCCACGCGACCGCAAAGTGATATTTGTGGAGGACAACACGGCGCTGGGGCGGGTTTTCTCCGGGATCTCCTGTTTCCTCGCCATCTCATTCCACCGGTGCTCCATCTTCATCTCATGTATCACCACCACCTGCGTTGCCGTATGTAGTAAAAGCGGGGGTTTAAACACTACACATTTCACACAAGACCAACCTGAGAGGACATTGCACCGAGTAGTGCCACCTACAAGTCGTACTGGGCCCAATGGGATTAGTTGAAGACCAGGGAGGGCGTGCTGTTTCGGGTTGAGCCCAGAGGTTCTACTCCGATTAGTCCTGAACCCGTAGGAACTGGACCCGCTGTTTCGGGTATGGGAATCATCCGATGGGAAGACGCAGAGAGAACAGTTGATACTTCCCCGGAGTAAGGTCCCGGAAGTCTTGGAGGAAGTGCATGCCGGTACTTCAGGAAGACACCTGGGAGCGAATAGGACGATTGACAAACTACGAGAGCGCTACTACTGCCTGAGGCTCCGAGATGATGCTGAGAGATGGTGGCGTCAATATCACGTGTGCACAGCGAGTCGCGTCCCCCAGACTAGGAGCTGGGGTCGCATGCAGCAGTATAACATCGGAGTGCCATTCGAACGGATCGCCGTCGACATAGCTGGACCATTTCCGCTGTCCGACCGAGACAACAAGTACGTGATGTAGTGGTGGACTACTTCACCAAGGGGCTGGAGGTGTATGCCATCCCAAACCAAGAGGCACAGACAATCACAGACTGCCTCGTGGAGCAAGTGTTGTGTAGATTTGGGGTGCCGTTAGAGCTACACAGTGACCAGGGTACCAATTTTGAGTCCAACCTAATGAAGGAGGCACTGCAAAGGCTTGGGGTGAACAAGACCCACACGACGCCTCTACATCCCCAGTCGGATGGCATGGTCGAAAGATACATCAAGACCTTAGAGGAACACCTGAGGAAGGTAGTGTTTAGCCATCAGCGAGACTGAGACGTCAAGGTGCCATTGTTCTTGGTGGCCTACCGCTCGTGTACACACGACACAATATGGATAACGCCAGCCAGCTTAATGTTCGGCCGAGTTACGCCTCCCTTGTGACCTGGCTTTTGGAAGCCCTCCGGAGGCGAAGCAGCCAGTGACCGATTATTTGGAGAACCTGGTGGACCACCTCCACGACATGCACGAGTTGGCTCGCAGAACTCCAGAAGGCGAGCGACCGAATAAAGACCCGATATGACAGGCAAGCCAACGGCCAAGGGTTCTCGCAAGGTGACCTGCTCTGGTTTTACCGTCCTACACGAACCAAGGGACGCTGCCCGAAGCTTCAGCAGCCATGGCATGGGCCGTCCCGGTTGGTGAAGAGGATTAACGGCGTGGTCTACCACATCGAGAAGGTTCCCCGAGGAAAGATGTTGGTGGTACACCTGGATCGCCTGGCACGCTACGATGGTGCTGTGCGGGAAGACCAGCTTTGAGGAGGCAGCAGTTTCTCCCGAACGTCGGAACTCCCTATGGAACCGGCCGGCAGTAGGGCCAGAGGGGAAGCATTCAGGTCACACCTACCCAATTGTCTCGTGGCACTAAATGAAGGGATGATTAGGTAAACGGCAGGAGCCCTGCACCGTCTCTTTCCCCTCCCAATAGACGTCTCGAAACCTCGGGATAATTTTGCGCGCCGCGAAGTTTCCAGAAGCGGCGATCTTCGCTATATAAGGCCTGTAGTTGGCGAGTCAGTTCAGTACTTGTCGAGCAGCCGTGAGGAGGGCCCAGTGAGCGAACGGACTGTGTACGTATATCGGAGGAGTGTACGTAACTGCGTGCAGTGGACCTGTGACAGATGAACTGGTGAATCATAATTGTGTGCATTACGTAATTCTGTGTAATTGGCAAGTGTTCAGCTGTAATTCGGTGGAAATAAAGAACATTTTGAGTTTGTGCAATTGGACTTTTAATTTCACGAACCCACAAATTTACAGTATATATATATTAGAGACCTGGGAAGGGAAACTCGAAATTAATAGAAGGCATAATACCACAAAAATAACTGAAATGGTATTAGTTTTATTCTTTGAAATCTTGCTAGTTTCGAGCTTTTAATTTTTTCACGCATTAGTTAGCAAAGAACAGTTTGCAAACCTGGGTTACTTCCTTTACCTATTTTTCTATCTATCACATGCTAATTGACATTTGTGGAATGCCTTATCATATATTTTCTATTACCTAGAGTATTAATAGGTGAACACAATAGGCTTAAGTCTTGGTTACTTTGTTATGATTTGAAATTCTGCTCTCTGAACAGGGCCTGGAAGTGACCGGGGCAAAACAAGGAATATCGTCTTCCTAATTGAGAGAAGTATAGATTTTTGAAAATTAAAATCAATAAAAGGTAATATCCCGGAAACGTTATCTTACTCACCCAAAAAGCAATTTCCGAGTTTGTGTGCTCTAATAAGTTCCACATTTTTGTACAGAAATGTTTGACGTTACAGCAATCTTGGAACCAACCGTACAGGCTCCTTAGTCATGTACAGTTCGTCATGAATAATTTTCTAGACACAACCATAGCTAAGATGAGATTTATTCATGATCATTTGGATGGTTGCTGCTCTGTCTTCCAAAATTAAGCACTCCACTTTCTTGTCTGTGACACCATCATCTATCACGGAAGGTCTAACAGCTCTTGGCCCGTCCGTCGGGGTCATGTGACCAGTTCGAAAATTCCTTTTCAACCTCACTATAGTGCCATAAAATAAGCAATAATTCCATAAACAGCCGCCATCTCATCATGGATTTCCCAAACAGTTTTGACCTTCAAATGCAATTGTACTACCGGCCTTAATTTTCTCCATCTTACATCGAAGTCCCTTTTAGGCTTCTGTTACAAAAGAAAAGGACGCAATTTTCAGGAATTTTCAACATTATGCTCAGAGGGATTAATGATGATCCTGAAAAATGTCCTCACTTTACCATAACAACTACTACGTGATAATTAGTACTTTACGGTACCCTTCGTATATCATATTCGTTATTTCTCCTTATTTTACTTGCCATTTAATTACTTTTTGTAATGTTACCTGCACTTTTCAAAAGAGGTGTAAAAGAAAATTTTGGTTCTGCCGAGAATATTGAAAACTCTTGAGGCTCCTATTACTGTGATTTGATACTTTATTTAACAAATGAAGATAAAGTAAGCTTTTTACTGAAGTAGCCCATTTTATGCATAATCATTAGTAGACAAAATAAAACTGAATACACGGAAAGAACTGCTCCTGTTGTGTGTATATATGATATATATAACAAGAAACTGACGCACATAAGAATTAATGGGTCATTTATACAAAAAGTTAATAGTTCTGGGGATGTTTTCTCCAAAAGGCTTTATTCTACTTTTCATGTATTTTATTTAGTGTCGATGGCATTAGTCAGGAAAAAAGTCGTGGATATAGTCCAAGCGTATGGAAATAGAATAGAATCTTTATTGTCACATAACGTTTACATTGTAAGCCTAGCTGGTACACTGGTGAGTCGTCAAGTTATACATAAAAAAATTTAAAAGAAAAACTAATTCTAATGCATATGTACATAAATTATCATTTACAAGTAATGCAGTAGTTATGATATTGTGTCATCCATGAATTCCTGTATGGGGTAATATGTCTTATGTAATAACAGATCTTTTACAGTTTCATTAAATAGTTACAGCGTTTTTATTTCTTTGAGTCGTTGAGGTAATTTATTGTATATTTTTATACCCATACAATAGGGTGTTTTTTCATATAATGTTAATCTATGCATGGGGTATTTTATGCTGGACTCTTTCCGAGTGTCGTAATGATGACGATTTTGTTTTTGGATAAGTTTCTCATAATTTTTATATAACTCTAAAATATATACTGAGGGCATTGTTAGAATTTTTAATTTTTTGAGTAGTGGTTTGCATGAATCTTTAAAGTTAGCATGTAACATTATACGAATTACCTTTTTTGAATTTTAAAAACAGTTTCTCATCCCGATGCATTTCCCCACAATATTATACCATAGGCCAAGATCGAATGAAAATAGCTGTAATATACAATTTTTTTGTTTCGATATTCATCATATTTGTCAGGCATAACATGTTATAGCAGGCCGAATTCAATTTTTTTTTGGTTATATGTTCAATATGGACATTCCATTTTAAGCATTCATCTATGTGCATTCCTAATATCTTACTATAACCCTTGATTGTAGAACTATTATTATTGTCTACATTATCTTGTTTCAGATTAGCATTAGCAGCAGTTTTAAATTGTATAACACTAGTTTTTGTTTTATTTAAGCTCATACCATTATCAGTGAACCATTTGTCTAAGTTATTATGGAAATATTAAATATCTCGAAAACATCTTGAATTTATATGTTCATTGTTCCGTAATTGGTTTGTAAAATTTAGTATAGCTCGAGGAAAATATTGCCAAAATTCTGAGACCGACGGACTAGATGGTCCTGGACGGAGTGATTAGTTCCACATTGTCATTTAGGTGGCACTTAATACCATTTGATATGCAGTGAATAAAAGTTGCTACTATCGGTCCCACATATTTTGAGTAATATAGAAGCACCATTTCAGTCACCTCTTTCATTCACTGTCGGAAATATATCCGTTTTTAAAAGGGAATGTACACACGCGCGCGCGCGCGCGCTCGAACTAATACTTGGCACTGCCAGTGCATTCAGGCTTCATCCGCCCTTGCTTAAGTGTTCACATTTTCCCCTCAACTTTTACTTTAAACGTGCGGTTTCTGGAAAACCTGCGTAGGATGTTGATAAACTCTATTGTTAGCCTTAGCTAACAGGATTTAGGAATTGAGCGCCAAGTACGAAATCCATATTGGTACTGCATATTAGCTTGAATGTTTCCCTTAATTGGAGATAAATGTGTTAGGAGAAAACTCTGTAAAATGAAAGGATACTGACGGAACTGTAATTGGTGGCATGTCTTGCCTAATGTGAGAAATTGAGGTTTTATTTGTGATACAATCTGTGGTTCTGAGCGTTTCATTCTATATTTTGCGTGTAATACCATATTTTCTTTTGCTCGTCGTGCTCTTTATCACGATTAATATTCTGTTACGTGCCGTAAATATAAAGCGCGAGACAATCTTTCCGTTCTGAAGGATGCCTTGCTAAGGACTTTTATGCCTCTTCTACCGCCGGGTTTGATCTCGTAATTTTGGGAACAAAAGGCTAACGTGATACCTCTAGACCAAGGAGGATGACTTGTCTTTCCAGGTTTGAAAATGCATATTACCCCAGTCCTCTCTGTTCTCATATAAAGTGGCCTCATTGTGAAATACACCCTGAAGATTCTACAAAAAAAAAAAAAAAAAAAAAAAAAAAAATCGTATGTCAATGAAGTGGATGTTGGACATGATATGAGAAAGCACTTTATGCCCAGCAGCCTTTTATAGGAGGATGCCGGAGTTTACTCCTTGAGCAATGAAGCCTTGGAGGGAAGGAATGACTTGAGCTTTCTAATTGTTAAAATTGCAATATTGTATTTCTTAACATCTATGCGGATACTCTACTCAATACTAATAATAACTGTGTTATAATATGTTATCCTTTGTTATAAATAATTTTCATGTAATTTAAGCTTTATTTTGGTAAAATCCTTATTTAGCACAAATACGGGGTTCGGGGCTTATAAATATTTACATATCATTTCCCAATAATCATATGTTAAAATATCATGTGCGTTAATATCTTCATGGGGAAATACGTCTGCGGGTAAGTTGAGCTGGCTAGTTCCTTTTTGCCTGTTCACGAGATGATGAGAGTTTCCATGTTGTCTACGAAAGCCAAAATACTCTGGATGAAGGATGTTCAGGTGATTCATAAGCCTCTGAATGCGAAATTGAAGTACCCTCTCGAGAAGTGTACTGATAGATAGCAGTAAGCTTATAGGTTTGTGATTTGTATCAGTTTGGCGTCATTGCTTGACTTTGCTTAGCTTATAATTCTTGCGTGTTTCCAGCAAGCAGAAAAGTAGGAGAGGTGAAGCAAGCTGTTGAAGAGGTGTAAAATTAATGCAATCCAAATCTGTAGAAGTGCTTTAAATGCAGCATAAGGTACAGTATCACATCCTGCAGCTTTATACGGCCCTCCTGTCGCAATGATTTGTGTAATCTCTGCGGCAATAGTCAGTAGTACATCGTTTTTCGTATATGTAGATTTTAGATATTGACTAATAACCCTCTCTTTTTCATCAACTTGCTCATCATTTGGTGATTCAGCCGGTTGAAGGTTGGAGGCTGGATATTCGGCAATTAATTCCACGTTTTCTCTGGATGATTGTGCAACCCATCTCCCATCGGATAACCCTTAAACACCGCAATCATCAACATCATCCGATCGGATAACGGGGGATCAGAAGAAGAGATACAAAGTAGAGCTTTGGACGTTCTCCAAAATAAAAGATCTTCAGTGTATAGTGTGCTCAGACGTCGTTCCCATTATTTATTATTGAATTCAGTAAGCTCCAAGTTCACAAGATGCGGCAGATGATTCCATCCCCTCTTGCCTTGAGCCGCTGCGGGTATATTGATATCTGCACCTTGCCCGGTTTTTGTTGGCAAGGAGTTACTGCAGATGTTTTGGGAGTGGCTTCAATGGGCTATATGGAAATCGACGAGATGGAGTTACTTCTTTCATTGCAGTTACTATTGTATAGGTTATATAGCTAGCAAGATTGTCAGCTGCCGCAGTTATGAAGCAGGGCTGAAGAGCGTAAATGATTATCCCATGATTTTCGTAAATTTACTCCAGTTTGTACATCTACGTTTTACAGAATGCGGTGGTAATTTAGGAATTGTTTTGGCTCTAAAGAGCAGTGTGGGGCAGTGATCTGAGGCGAGCTCTGGGAGGGAGAATAATGATGGGCAGGGGCGGTTCTTCCTTAAGTGCTGAGTGCTGCAGCACGCTCTTTTCTGTTTTATAAATCACAATGTAGAAATTTTAAAGACCATGCAAATAACAACGCATTGTTATAAGTGTAAGAAATCGAGTACGACCAATACTGAACTTTTAATGTATGGAAAACACCTGCGTAACTAATGGAGCGCATCCTTGACTTCAACGTGCTGAGAGCCAGCACGCAATACTTGCCTCCCCGTTGTCCCAAGTTCCCTAGACATTCGCACAAATGCGTGCTGCATCTGGGTGTTGCGCGGTGACCATTCGCTGCACTTTGAAGCAGGGCCAACAACATAATTACAGCTGTAGAACTTGAATATGCATTGAATATAATTTAGTAATCTATCATTGCTTTATATTTTAGTTCTAGAAACTAATTCCATCCTTCTTACGTAAACAGATCTAATACCTAATGGTTATTAAATCGCAGAGCAGATTGTTTGTGATGCACCTATCGTGTTGGCACGATACTGCATTTCCGCGACTAAAACGAGAATCTCTCGTAACAAGTGGATGTGATTCGCATGCTCGCATTGTATCCAAGTATTTCTTTGCGTAACGTTATGTAGTGGCTGATATCAGTTTCTTTATTTTGTGTGAGAGAATGAACGGTGTTATAAATTCAGTTTATTCTTCGAGTAATTTAATATTACGAAACCTTTCAACGATAAATAATGAATACTGTTAATGAACTTCTGAATACTCCCTTTTCAAGGAGAGCATTATAAGAAAGGCTTAGTATAAAAATGTTAGGGAGACCAACATCCAATCTAAAAATTGAGTAAAAAGCGAAAGGGAGTAGAAATTCTTTATACCATGAAGAAACCTCGGCGTATGGACTTCATTTTTTGTAACTAGTTGAATTGCATGGACTTCGCCAATCAAGCATTTATTTATCGGTACGAGCCGCCACTGGGTTTTGGTGATAACTCATGTTTTGCAGGAAATGCCCATCTAATCGTTGGACGCTTGTCTTCATATGTGATGGTAGGGGATGAAGGAATATACCCAGCTAGATGTTTGTGTCTAGGTACGGTTCCAAAATCCGACCTCGTTTATTATAGGCGGTGGAGCCCACATTGTACTTTTGGCATTGAAGTAGCCCATCGCTATTATGAGAGTGAATTGAAGATTCCATGTAAATCTTTATCAGCAAGGTATCTAGCAGGTGACAAGGAGGCTGGTTCACACTTGATCGGAACCGATGCTTTTTGGATGAGCTTAAAAGCCGAATTCCCATGTTAGTAAAGT
The DNA here is from genome assembly GCA_030765055.1 of Mantis religiosa. Classification (NCBI taxonomy): domain Eukaryota; kingdom Metazoa; phylum Arthropoda; class Insecta; order Mantodea; family Mantidae; genus Mantis; species Mantis religiosa. The sequence goes on along the minus strand of CM060947.1, from coordinate 205,505,017 downwards.
TACTGGCATTTAAGAACACTCCTGCGGGATAAATCTCCTATACAATGGTATCGCTGTTATGGTCCTGAAATAATATTAGGATATTTTGAGATTGGTAACGTTAATCCCTTGGACAGACTTCGTGGTTGGTTGCCCTGTAGAGTACTGACACCTACTAGTAATCGATCATGGCGGATGCAGAAGTAAGAATTTGTCACGTGGAAAAGCTGTATAAATAATTTACTGTTGAGCTGTGAATGGTAAAATCTATAACTTTGTATTTTTCAGCTGGCTAAAGCCTTAAGGGATCTTCCTTTGAGGATTCAGACTGCGAGTATTAAGGAGAGGAACGCAGTTCTCCAAAATGTTGCAGCCGTTTTGTCAAATTCAGGTATGAATTCTGTTTGGAGTTTAGTTTGTCGTTTCCATATTTCAAGGTGGTTTCATTTTTGTATCACTAACTTCCGTTTCCATATTAACGTTAAAGGCACTGAAAATGGGAAGTACCAATTTAATCTTATGGGTAACTTGCAACCTACATATTAATAACCTCAACCATTGGTTATACCGGCTTTTTATAAGCATAAGGAAGCTGATCGTTCTTTAATGTTTTCTCGTAATTTTTAAATGCGATTTAAATTCTTAAATATTTAAATTCATTGAATATGTTAGGCTTTAAAGTAAGAATAAAAGAGTAAGATGCTGTGGTGGATATAAAAATATTTGTTAGTAGACATTCTTGTTTATTGAAAAATAAAATTGTTTAATTCCTCATCCCCATTTTATCTTTGAAAACATGTCTTCTCACTTCACGTCCCAGAAAACTTTCGTCTTGGGTTCTGAGATCATTTCAATATTACATATTCAAAGAAATCAGAAATATGATCCAAACCTAAGAAAACAACTTTAAATAATCTTTAAACTGCCAGAAGTACGTAGATTGATTTGAATTAAAACGGGCAAAAGCCAAGTTCAAATTTACTTATTGCGCCTGTGCTGACGTTGGTAGCATAGTTACCTTGCTGGCAATGTTGCTCCCATGATTACCCTGCTCTTTGTTGACATCATTAAAGTAAGCAATAGGCTGTAGTCAATAAATAAACCAATGATAATTTTTTACTGATCAGTTTACATGGGTAATTATTCAACTAAACCATAGGGAAAATTTCCTTGATGTCCTATATCTGCCTTTGAATCAGATCAAGTTTCCAGTTTTTGAAGTGCTACAGGCACTTCACTAAATGTGTATCCATTTGATCCAGTAGATGCTGGTGAGCTCACCAGCACATTACAATATAATTTGTGTGGGCATTTATTAATGTATTCACGAGATGCAGGCTTTGGTTTAGTTGTGTGAGCTGCAAAAGCTTCAGCCATGAAGCGATAATATCCAATCCAGCAGTCGGTGTAACTTGTGCTGGTGAACTTCACATACAAAGAGGGTGGGATCAACTCTGCAATTGGGACATAACGACTTCATATTTCATTGGTGGCTGATTTGTATCATTGCAAGGATTTATATCCATCCACAATGTAGCTATGATGATATTTCCTGCTTCCAATTTTGAATTCCTGGCACCCCTATTTTGACTCCAGTCAGCTAGTGCTTGGTAACTTCGTTTGCGTCTCTAATAGATAATGGTTAGCTTGTATGAAAATGCATGATCACACTAATAGTATTTGGGCAGGTGGTATCTTAAGAGTTCTTGAACCAAGTACCCATTGCCATGAACTCCGAGAGATATTCATGTTCTCACCAAAACATCTATCTTTGATCCCATTTCCAAAGGAAGTGACATAACATGCATGTTTTTAATTAACTCACATATTAACTCACATAGGTGGAACTGCATACATAGTTTGCCATTGTGAGAGACAGTGATGTAGGATCAACATTTATGAATCTAACCATAGGAGTGAAACACAACTTTGTCCTACACACAGTTGGTGTGAAAGAACAATTAATTTCCACAAGTTACAAAGTTTACTTACTGAATGGCAGAGACAAATAGGATATTAATTTTCATAATCAATAAAGCATTTTGCGTCTAACAATAAAATATATGCTAGAAACATGTAGAGTTTTGAAACTGGATGCGAAATATAAAATGTGTGGAATGTTGGTGCAGAGTTGGCAGCAAAGAACTGTGCAACTATTGAAATTACATGGTCTGCTATTTCAGGGCAACTTCGCCAGGTTCTATCAGGACTCTTCTAGTCTGTCTGATATTGGACTTGGAAATTATTTCTATAGGGTGTAAAGCAATTGGTGCAGAATACAAAGCTACTATAACTCCAAATTAATATATTTGAGGCTAAAAAGTGGTCTTGGTGCTTCATTGGTTAACACACAACAAAAAACCTTATTCATTTTACACAGCAACAACTCAACTCACTGTTGTCATTTGGCTTAGATTACTCTGCTGAGGTATCATCTACTTCTTAAGCACTTCACAAAATGTTGACTAGGTACCCTCTATCACTCTAATCCAGGCCCTTCCACCTCAAGCACTTAGTGTAGTGGTGTGCCGATGCTGCACCAGTGCCCCTAGTGCCATCCTTGCTTAGTGGCCACAGCTACTGCATATCTACTACAGACGAATGAATGGTATAGTGTGTCACTCTTTTCTGTCAATGCAGAGATGATAAGTAGGATATAGCAGTTAGTGGAGTTATATATATTTCTTTGAAGATGCTATAGCCTGCCTTGATGGCATAGATGCTATAACTAGACTGCGAACAAAATGCAGTTGGAAATTAAATGTGTAGTGTTTGACGCCCGCTTTTACTACATACGGCACTGTAGGCGGTGACACTGATGATACATGAGATGAAGATGGAGCACCGGTGGAATGAGATGGCGGGGGAAACCGGAGGTCCCGGAGAAAACCTGCCCCAACGCCGTGTTGTGTACCACAAATCTCACTTTGCGGTCGCCTGGGATCGAACCCGGGCTGTCTTGGTGAGAGCCAAGTGGTCTAACCACTGAGCCACGGTGTGGCCATAAATGCAGTTGGAGGCATGGCTTACCAACACTGTAGTCCTCTAGCTATCCCCCTCTACCATCATTTTTGGTTGCCTCTCCTCCATCGTGCGGGCTGCACGGTCAACTGTTTCACACCTTTTCACATTTACTGTTAGATTCACTCTCTGCATTTTCTTCTGAATCACTGCTTTGTTCCTCAGGGTTTAAAGAAACTATGATTCTGTGTAATTCTTGATTGATTGTGAGGTCATATCCAAGGTATTATTGCCCGCCTCGGTAGCGTAGAGGTAGCGAGTCTGCCTCACGTTCAAGAGGTCCCGAGTTCAAATCTCGGTCAGGGTGAGTTACCTGGATAAGGTATTTTCCAGGGTTTTCCCTTATCCTGAAAGATGAATGTCGGGTAAGTCTAAGCTCTATGGACCCTGGGCTCATTTGAGCATCATTTCACCCATTCCATTTATCGTCCGATATGTCTTAACGTTGGAGGATGTAAATTACAAAAAAAAAAAAAAAAGGTAGTTATTTTCTGTTAACTTTACACTGTCATAACACTTAACCCCTTGTTCAACAGAGTACTTTGAAAACAATTGTTGGCACAATTCTTCTTTCTCCTTCAAGTTCCGCCAATTTGTTGGCATGCAACTTTTCCTTTAATATCACCCCAGACCATTTCAATGGGGTGTAAGTCAGGGTGATAGGGTGGAAGGCGCAATGGAATGTGACCATGTTCATAAATAATGTTGTCAATGGCGAATTGCTTCTCATGAGGCTTACCGTTGATAATTTCAACAATTTTGCTTTTGACATTGCAGGATCAAAATTGATACTGTGGTCCTCCATCCAGCGTGTCACTTCAGATTTTAAAGTTGCCATGTTTGGTTTCTGGTCCCTTTCACTGTTGTGGTACTTAGCATTATCAATTACAATAACACTAGGGTGGGAAAGAGCTGGAAGAAGTTGCGTTTCCAACCATTTTCAGAAGTTTTCAAAATTCATGGATTTGTCCGCTTCTAAAAATTAACAGTGCACCTTCGACAAATCCGTCCTCACCTCCACCATGAACAGTAATTAATTTCTGCCCCATTCCAATGTTGACTAACTCCAAGTTCTTCCTCTGACTGCCAGCACTTGCTTACTGAATGTGATTGTTGGATGTATGTTTCATCAATATATACAACATTCCATCCCTCTGCCCTGTACTTCCTGATGTCATTGGAAAACTGTGTTCGCCAAACAGCTATATCCGGCCGTTCTACCAAAATTTTACATTTGGACTGGCAACGACTCCATTTGAACCCCAGTAAGCTTTCTTTGCAAGAACTCCGTTCCACAATCAAGGATTCTATCTTCTTTTAGACTGGCTAAAAGTGTTTTTATTGTTGGCAACTGTTTGTACACAGTATAAAATGCATGGATTTTCTGACGAATAGCGGAGTTGGTAAATGAATCCACTTCAATTCTAGGTTTCTTTAGCTCTGATTTTCCATCTTGAGTGGAGAAATTCAGTGAACCCTTTGCAATGGACACTCTTCCCTCTTTTAGAATGTTACTTACAGCTCTTGCTGAAACACCAGTTGCTTCACTCGTTATTGCCAGTACATTTAACATTTTGTATGTTAAACCTTTCTTTCATGCTCTTGAAATACTGGGCAACATTATACACAATTTCATAAGCCTGACCTCTGAGTGGCCTCCCAGAAATACAAGAAGACTTTGAAGACTGACAATTGAGTCTCAGTCAGCGTGAGTTACCTGAATAAGGTTTTTACCCGGAGTTTTCCCTTGTTCTTAAAAGACAAATGACGGGTAGCTCTAAGTTCCATGGATCCTAGACTCATTTGAGGATCATTTCACCCATTTCCTTCACCGCCTGATATGACTTAACGTTTGAGGATGTAAATTTAAAAAAAAAATATTTTTATATGTTTTCAAAATTCCATTTTTTTTCCCCCTTAGATATTGTATTTCTACATATTGTTGCACCAATAAGGTCACTTTAGTGTTAGCAGTTGCTACTTTCTGTTATAGTATATCTACAAGGAATCACTGTCTTCTGTGTTATCTGACAAAGTAATGGCAGGACTTATTCCTCCTCTTCCTTCGGCTCTTCCCTAACCATTGCTGTTCTTCAGCTAGCGATTTCGTGCATTTGTAGAATTTTGTTTCAGACCAAATACCATCTTCAGTCTGAGGTCCAGAAATAGTTTTTTTTTCCTGCTATTTTACTAGTTTTGAATGCAGTCATCGTGCAACCACATCCTCTAATATATTCTTAAGGAACTTTGCCATGGCTGGTTTAGGCACTTTGCTTCTAAATGTGCACTGAAGGCTTCTAAGAGAATCATTAGGGAAATTGATGGATAATCCTTGCCAGGAAATTCTGTAGTCACTTTTTCTGCTGATTTCGGAAAGGGTATACTTTCTGTGAGTATATTCCATTCCTCTCTAGCAGATTAAGTAGTGCTTTTGGAAGATTGACTAAAGAAATTATAAGGGGATCTTTAAATTGCATGACCTTTTCAGTCATTGTGAGGGTTAAATTTCACCTCGTACCACATCCTGTTTTATGTTAAGCACAGGCAGTCCTCTCTGTTTTTGAAATCCATGGAGTTTGTTATTTGCAGCATAATTGTTATTGAAATGGCACACTAAATTCCTGCATTTTGTAAGCACCGCTCCCAGCTTTTTTGCTAGTAGCTTCACTAACACTCATATCCAATGTATGCACCACACAGGGATGATGAAATTTCTGTAAATGTTCATATATAGCATTTTTCATATTGGTTGCATTGTGTGATTGTACCGTAATACTTTTATTTGAAATATTAAATTCTTCAAATATTGCATTTTGAAATGTAGCAATGTTTGCATCTGTATGAGAGTGGCTGAGCTCTCTGGTTGTCAGAACAGTGAAATTCTGTTGGTGTTCATAAATAAAGTGACATGTGACTGTCTGAATCCACATAACTGTTGTAATGACATATTTACTTGTTCAGCATGTCTATCACTTTTAACATAACACTGTTGTACGGTTCTGGCAACAACTTTGTGGATAACATTTTCCTACTGGACACAGTACACATTGTGCTTAAATTCTTGCTTTGCTCCAGGAATCCTGAAGTTTCCACAAATCAAAGTACTTATAGTTTTTACTGTCATGTTAGTAATATAATAATCAATTTCTCTCTTTTCAGAGTCAGAGTGTTTTCTATGACACAGCTAATTATTAATTGAGGAGCATTTTTTCAAAACTCGATATGCAAAATTTTACAAAGTTGAGGTTTATATAGTATCAACATAATTTCTGTGAAATCAGATTTTGCCAAATTTGATTCATGTCCTGTGTAGAAGGTAAATGCACTTGCTCAGTTAAAGCAAAGGTCGATAGATGCGATTTTATGATCCAGCGTGTAGCAACCTCATTTCTATGAAATGCTTGTTGGCATTAACTACCATCTTACTGTTGTAATTCTTGGAATTCACTATCATTCCTGCAAGTTTTGTATACTGCTGTACCGTTGGCAATAACTGCGAACTCAGGTTATGTGCTTGGATTTTAAATTCACTTCTGAAAGCTTTGTTATGCTTACAAGGCATTTTTATTCTTAGTTGAGACTGTACTATGCACAATGGACAGGAGCTCAGATTGTGAAACTGTACCAGTCATAGAATGCACAGCAGGTAGGAATTGCAAAAACAAGGAAAGGAAATCAAAATGCAAGTCAGGTAAAGCTCATACTCCATCAATTTCATGTTCACATTGTCTCGAGTGCACTCCACGATATCCTAAAAGTAAAGGCCATAAGCACAGTGATGTAGCTGATTTAACTTATAATGATATAAGTGGATTTCACCAACATCTTTCCATGCTCAACAAAATAGATCAAGATAAATTCTTTATGAAATATATGAGTATTATATCTCCTAATTGCAGAGAGGTGAAGAGAGAAGCTGCAAATAGAAAGTAGACTGTTAGCATTAAATACAGTGTGAGAACTAATGATGGTCGAGTATGTCAGTATGCGCTGCAAGCTTCCAAGGAATTACAGAGATGTCAAAAGATAGATTATCTCTCCTGATTTGTCTGCCTTGTTAGCGTAGATGGTAGCATGTCTGCCTCATTTACAAGAGTTTCAAGTTCGAATCTTGGTCAGTGTGAGTTATCTGGATAAGGTTTTTTCCAGGGTTTTCCCTTTCCAGAAAGGCAAATGTTGGGTAACTCTAAGCTCTATGGACCTTGGACTCATTTGAGCATATCTCCTGGCTAGAAAATTTCACATATCTGGGAATGCGCCAAAGGAAACCAGAGGAGGTGACAGAACATAAATATTACTGTAGGGCATTTCTGCTGCTGTAAATCAAGACATATAAGAAATACAGATGTAGAGAAAGCCATTATGGAAGAGCAAAATCAAGGAAAGGATATTTACCTTCAGAACTTAATATAAAAAATGTGGACCAACTTTTGCAATGAAAGGAGATTAAGAAATCTACCAGTCTTCTCATTGTTAAAATATAAATACATATTTTACAACTTCTTCAACCTTTCATTCTGTACACCACACACCAACACATGCTCAACCTGCAAAATGGGACTAATGAAGTTTACGACAGAGGCAGATTTGGGAAAGAAAAATGAACTAAGAACCATGTACAGACTGCACAAGCTGCGTTCAAAAAGGTTTTATCAGCTGTTGAAAGAGGAAAACTCAGACAATCACTATTTGTTTTGATATGCAGCAGAATCAGCCACTGCCTAAACTTTCTGTTAGTGAGGTATTCTATGCAAGGCAGGTGTGGCTGTATAATCTATGCATAATGCTTCCATCTAAAACCCAGGACAAAGACATTTCCTTGTATACATGGTTGGAAACTGAATCTGCTAAAGGCTGCAACCAGGTTGCCTCAGCTTTGCACCACTTCTTGTTGGAACTGGAAGAAAGGATGTGCAGCACACTCTTTCTGCCATTCGTTATTTTCAGACTGTTGCTCTAGTCAGAACAAGAATAGTGTGATCATGCTTATTGCTTTCCTGGAGAAGAATAAAACATTTTCCCACATTTCCTATATCTACCCAATACGTCAGCACAGTTATATGCCTCTTGATCGAGTTTACGGCAGAATCGAAAAGAGTTAAGAAAAAAAGAGAATATCTAGAGTCCTGATGAGTACCATCAGATATTGCAATATCAGGGCTCTGTGAAAGTGTTCAAAGACTGGAAAATTAAGGACTTGAAAGAAACTGCAAAACAAACACTGAAGTCAAAGTTTACTTTCAAAATGAACACCCAGCGAATTATAAAACATATTGCAAGCAATCAAAGGAAGACCATAAGGTATGCATAGAAGTTCAAAATACATATTCTTCTTTGCCTTTGGAGGTGGATGTGATGAAACCACGCTGCAAATCCTGCAGTGAATTCCTGCTTCCATCTCCAAATGTTCCCAAAATTAATAAGAGTGAGCAAGAAAAATGATGTTCAAAATCTAGCTAAATTTTTTGAAATTCCAGAAAGTGCAAAAGAATTTTATAAAGATGTACTAGAAGATACTAATAAGTGTTAAAGCTTACATATTCATATTGTTTGAAATTCCTTTGTGTATGTATGTATGTATTCAATATGTTTGTTATATAAATAAAACAAAATATTATATCGTTATTGTGAATGTAGGAGTACTTTGTTTCTAAGTTTATACCTAGTAAAATAATCCCTATAAACATTAATATGTTGGTTGTATAATACATTATGTATTAGGAAAAGGTGAAAATAAATAAAAAATACATGAATAAAAAGTAACAAAAATAATAAAAGTTCATGTGTGAATTTCTTGCTAACGCAGAAAAGTTAATCAGCATCTATCGGTTTTGAAAAAGGCATCGCATTTTCAAACCTCAAATTTGCACTAGTTAAACTATTCTATTTGTTTCTTTTCACATTCAATGAGACAGTTTCAGGATGCAGAACTGAATGATAAAATATATTTGCTGTGCTGACCAATTAGTATTGCCAGTAAATAGAAAAAACCGTTTTTCTCAGAAACGCATTTTGTGCATCTATTGAGTTTTGAAAAAAAAAAATGCTCCTCAATTGTCTTTGTAAATGGCGCTTTGTTGGTGGACCAGTTTCTTCTTTAGATGCAATTCTTGTTGAACTTGAAGGTCATATTTCTGAAACTGCTTGTTGGGTACTAGCAAAGGGTTCTGGATTGTCCTGATTTTCGTCTACAGTAGGGTGCTGACTTAAAAACAACTAAGTTGTGTGCTTTCTTCTTAAATGTAATTTGAAATTTGTTTTATTGCTAAAATATTCTGTCTTTTTTGTGCACTTCACACGTCCTAAATTACTTACTTAATATGTGAAAAACAGAAGCTAACAACAGTGAAGCAACAAATACTACATAACATATAATTAAATAATAAATAAAACAAAGTGACTAAAGGTGCAAATGATTTATTTGCAAAACTATCTCTTGAATTCTGTGGAAATTTCATAAGTGAAGTTTGTGACAAATAATTATATGTTATAAATTACTTTAAGTGTTTTCTTATATATTTATTTTAAATAAGCACTTCATATATTTTCATACCAGGTCTCATGGTAACAGTTTGTCAATAATAGTTCACAGAAACAGTAACTTGCACCAAATGTTTTCTAGAACTGAAACTGAGCAAACCACTGCTTGCTATGTTCCCTGACTTTTAAATTACTATATTTGTTTACTCTGCTGTAGTAAATGAAATGTCATTTAGGATGCTGTTGCTGTGACCTGATTAATAGTGCAGTCATTGCAGGGAAAAATGAACTGATATTGCACTTTAGTACTGAACACAAGCAAGTTAACACATTTAATATAATGCTCTACAGGTTGCTCCACTTAGTTAATGACTCTAAGGTGTATGCCTACACAGAACTACTGATAATGGCTGGGTTTTATTATTGTCTCCATAGGTAGCAATTATAGGATATCATAAACCATTGGACATATGCAATCTTCAATTGTTTATTCCTAATCAGATTCACTGTTGTAATGCGCATGACTTTAATTGCATTGCTGTGTGTGTGTGGTTATTGCTCCAATGTTTCTGATCAGAAAAAAACATTTTATTTCAAACTAGGAAATGATTAACATATTTTAAGGCAGTTTCAAAGCATTTGGCAGTAATGCACCAAAAAATATGACAGCATGTGCTAATGTGTTACAGCAAATTAGTCATTATTGACCACTTGCTTAATTTATTGTAAAGTAAGACATAGCAGCAATAATGCATTATTTTCATTGTGAAACTCACCTCAACTGGGCTTTACATATAACTACGCTACACTTTATATGATATGGTGTACTTGAAAATTAGTGATGTCAGTATTATAAACATGAATTTGGTTTCAAATATATTGCATAGTTACTTATTTGTTGTAGTTACAGAACTCTTAATCTACATGTTTTTATTCCATGATTTAGTAATTAATGCACATGAAATAATTGTTTGGAAACAATTTAATAGCAAATTAAGGTGCTGCAATTCTTGGAGTTCTTTTGCTGTATTAATCAGAATTCTTTTGTCCCTGCTATCTAGTTTTATGAACTTCCTGTTCTGGGTAAATTGACAAACATCTGCTGCTGTTTGTAGTGCTGATGTACATTACAGGTGATTCAATGACTTTAATTCACCATTCTATCTCTTCATAGATTATCCCTTCTGCATGCAAATTAATTATAATTAATTTAATTTAATTATAATTTGTTGCTCAAGTGTGGTTTTCTTTGCTCTTGGTAGGAAGCAGCAGGATAAATTGGAAAATTTGATCACTGATCCCTTAACCATACACAGGAGAAAGAAACTAATCACGATAAGCGTACTAAGTGTGCTATTTAGCAGGTACTTTTCTTGTGCATAGTATGTTTATGAATGCTTTTGTTCATTGGGAACAAGGTAGTTGTGCCTGGAAAACACTCCCAATTCTTTAATACAGTGCTATTAGATTAAGACCTGATGTCCACTACAGTTGTCATGTCGCGGCGGTCACCCCTTGCTCGCCAATACTTGATAGCTTTAACTTACGGAACTAAAATCTACATAACTTACTGTACTATATTAATTACATAAGTTGGTACTCACTAATCAAAATAGCTGCTGGAAGTGCTGTCCATTTTGTGCTATACACAAGTCACACTGTCGTAAAAACTTGCATTCACTTTCATCAATTCCACTGCACCAATCTTACCTTTTTCCCTACGAATGTTTTCTTTAAGTTTATCTAAGGTAATCGGATTATTTGCATACACTTTACCTTTTACTGCTCCCCAGAAATAAAAGTCTAATTGTGTCAGCAGCGGAATGGGCCGGCCATAGTCCACTGCTTATAATTTGATTGCCAATGATACAGCGGAGCTCTGTCATGGATGCCCCAGTAGTATTATTTGCTGTCACATTCTCCTGCTGAAAATATGCATTTAATCTTTCAAAATATGTCAGTTCGTCACAAATTGTACCTTAGATGAACTTGAAACATTCGTAGGAAAATTGGTAAGATTTGTGTAGTAGAATTGATGATGATGATGATGATGATAATAATAGTAATAATAATAATAATAATAATAATAATAATAATAATAATAATAATAAACTTTATTGTCTATAGACATGTATACAAGTTTCAGACATTGTCAAATTTCAATATTTACATTTACAAACAGTATAACATATTTACAATTCATCCAGAGAATACAGACATTTTTTAATCAAATAATTCTTTAAGCTAGTTTTAAAGATAGATTTTCTTACAGTTTTGATTTCTATAGGTAATTTATAATACAAAATTGTTCCTATAACATTTATATCCTTAAATACAATTTGCTTATTACATTTATGTGTATAGTAATTAATGCTACCTCTTGTATTATACCCATGAATATCATTATTTTTAGTAGGATTCTTATTCTGTACATACAGTACAGTCCTATATACGTATAAAGAATAAATGTTAGAATGTTGTGTTCCTTAGAAGCATTTCTACAAGATTCCCCAAATTTTAAATTACTAATAATTCTGATGCATTTCTTTTGTAGAACCATCAACTTATTCATATGCACCTTTGCTGCACCTCCACACACCTCAATGCCATAATATAGGTGAGGATAGATAACACCATAATAAATCATTTTTAATTCTTCACTACCTAATATGTGTTTAAAAAATCTTAAAAGATAAATGGATTTGCTAATTTTGTTACATATACTATCTATGTGTTGTGCCCATGTTAGCCCATATTCCTAAGAATTTAGGTGTGTCTATTTTATCACAGTTTTTATTCTCAATCACAAGTGTCTGTTCCAATTGTTCTCTTTTTGAGAGGTCATTGATGAAAGGAATGCAAGTTTTTTATGATGGTGTGACTTGTGTATAGCACAAAAGGACAGCACTTCCATCAGCTATTGTGATTAGAGTAAGTACCGACTTATTGTAATTAATATTGTCACACCCCATGATTGGAGTAGCGACTGGGGTACGTAGTGGGAAGTTCGGAAGGTGGAGCAAGGATGGGGTAGTGGAAAGAAGGGTAGAAGAAACAACTCTTAGTTCCCTCACGTTACTAAACTGGGTTTTAATTACTACTGTTTAGTACAGAACCCACACAAAAACCATGAAGAGGCATTGATCAAAAGATTATAACAGAGACATAACTATTTGGTGACGCTTACCTCCGAGGATATTTCAGTGGCTTGGTGAGATGAAGATGCGGCATGGCCTCCGGCCGCAACGATACACTTTAGACTCTCTTGCACCCCGACAACCACGGCTATATGTATTAACGGCCAAACCCAAGAGGAGGGGGCCAACACATGTTGAACCCAGGGACTTTTTCCATTTGATCAGCAGTAAAGCTTCTGGAACATTCCATCCGTCATGTTGGTTTAAACCCAACGACCTGCTGATCATCCATTTCTAACTACCAGGTTCAATGTCTTGAGTAGCTGCGTTTAGCATTCCTACATGGTTAATGCTCTGAAAATTTAGCAAACTACGGGTTTGACGTCCAATGTTCCGCCATGAGGTTTCTACATCTTTACTTCCAAAAATGAATAATTTCAATTGTATAAAGAAACCTCATGCTATTAAGATTTCAAATAAATTCCTAAAATAAATCAAGTTCCTTCATCTCACCAAAGCATATGCGACAATATAGTACAGTAAGTAGTTACGTAGATTTTAGTTCTGTGAGTTAAAGCTCCCGAGTATCGGAGAACAGGCGGGTGATCGCTGTGGCATGGCAACTGTTGCTGGCATCGGGTCTTAATTTAACAGCACTGTATAAAGGGATGACGCTGTAGAGGATATGGCATGACAGCAAATACTAGGCAGTTTATTCCATTATGTCAATTTTAAAAAGTGCCATTCATGTACTCTTTTCTAAATACTTTTGTCTAACATTCTGCTTTGTAATATTATTTGCATTTGCATAATTAATTTTATTGATTAAGTGTGCTGTCAAAGAAATAACAGTGTTAATGATGGACAAGAAAAGTATAAAAATGTGAAGCATGTTGCTTTTAAAAGTAAGATTCCATTATTCTATCTGTTTATTTATGTATATATACAGTGATAAGAACACATGTGTAATAACAAGGGAAAATTATCACTGCATCCCAAGACCCAAGACTGCAGAGAGATGTCATCTCTGAGACTATAGATCTTAAATGTACATATTGGTTAAATCTTGTACATTTAAAGATACTAACATATTGACTGCTTAAGCATTGTTCTTTAATATCACTCTAAAAAGTAAATCATTTAAGGTTATGTAAGTATTTATTCTAGAGGGAATTGATCTTAATATATTGCATATTTTGGAAGAATAAAAAATGTAGGATATTGTCACATTGGCGATTGTGAAGCCTACCGTGGAGAGGTGGAGTAAGTCAGGCACGTCTCCATTGCTTTTGCAAGTGTGAGGGGCAGGAGAGACTTGACCTTCCATGGGGCAGCCTTTAGCTTACATGAAGATGTCATGGAGTTAGAAGCAAGTCATATTGTTACCCGCAGAATCTGTGACTTTTCCAGTATGTAATTTGAGAAACTGGTATGCTCTCTTGTGCCCAGCAAATATATAAGCTGATCTGAGGCCTAGAAGAGAAGGTAGTGTGTTTAAGAATTTTAGAGTTTGTTTGTGTGTCTTGCTTTGAGTGTCAGTCGACAAATGCAGCTTCATAATGAGACAGTGCAATGAAGCAGTTCACATGCCAGTCAGTCAGTTGAGTTATGTCAGTTGTCAGAGAAGTGCAGTAGTCTGCAGGAGTATATATATTGCATGCTCTGTGATGAGGAATCGTGAGCAGTGTAGTGACACAGTTCATGAGCGAATATCAGAGTAGTTGTAAGTTGGCATGTAACTCTGTCTAAGAGGTAATCTTGTGCATACATCAGAGAGATTACAAGCGGAGCAAGTGGATCTGTGCTAAAGAGATAAAGAAACATTAAATAGGCATGTGGAAGCTATATATTTTCATATATAAAAGAGGAAGTAATTGCACATCACCAGTTTGCTAACAATTTTGGTGGCAGTAAAAGAATTAAGGTGAACTTGGCTCAACTTTTGTGTTTTGTCACAGAGTACATCATATTTGAAGGATTATTAATGAAATCAGATTAGATTAAATAATATTAATTAGTAATTCCCATAAAAATGTTGCCAGTGGATTATTATTGAATTCATAGGAAACTGTTTAATTGAGAAAAACAGAATCATTGTGTAGCATTAAATATAAAACTGTAATTCCTTTATTGATCTAAAATTTGGTTTTGTTAAGGACATAAAGATACAGTCAATCAAAAAGGGTGGGCTGAATGAACTAGTTTTTGATGGCCCTTAAATCCCACATACACTGACTACAGTCAATTGTTTTGAATTAACATATTGTGACTTTGTGTGTTCGTGGAATTAAAATCCAACTTGCAGAAATTCAGATCATTCTTTATTCCCGTAGAAATACGCTTCGTACTCCTCTGATAACATGTACGCAATCTTCCAGTCCGTTCACTTGCACTGCACTCTTCACGGCTGCTCGCCAAGAACTAACTCTCCTCCAGCCCAACGCATTGCTTATATAGGCACCAACAGGTGAATCCAGAAGCTTCCGGGCTAGATGAAACATCATGATTGTTCCAGAAGTCAGGGGGAGGGGAAAGGGACGGTCCAGTGGCTTGTGGTAGATTTTTAACCACCCCCTCAGCGAGTGCCAACCAGTCACAAGGGTAGGCGTAGCCTGAATGCTTTCTGTCCCCCACCCTACCTACCAGTTGGTCGTGCCTTCCGATAATTGGGTGACAATATTTATTAAACTAGCATATGAAACGTTACAGTTTTTAACAATTTCAGCTTTCGTGAGCATCCTCAATAACTGGATATGAGCAGCCATAACTGCACATAATTACATCAGTCTTTAGAACAGTCGAGTAAGGGAAGGCCTAAGTGTGGGTTGCAAGAAATTCTGTATCATGTTTCTCTATATACCAAAATAAAAATATTGGAATGTTCAAGAATCTAATATTTATTAAATTCATTAGTTGTCTGTTGTGTCAATATTTGACTCATGACCTCATTTTATCAATTGAACAAAAGTTGAGGGGTCATTGTTTCACGAATGCTGAAGAGGCTGCTTTGAAAAGATACACACATTGTTAATCTATAGTTTTGCATTTAGTAAAATTCAGCTAAATAATGCTCCTAGTGTAAAGCCTAAATACAGTGCACCTATTGCAATAACATGATTAGTTGTTTTATATTATAATAACTCATAAGCAGTATTGTTTTAAAAGATTTATTTGTGACTTTTTATATTGCAGATTTTACTATTGTAGAATGATCAGTAGTCATAATTTGCTTGCCCAACCCAGTCCACTTCATTCATCCTTCTTTTCCATTTTTCTTTGTATCTTCACTTATGAAATAAAACTTGTGTCGTCATCTTCTGCTGCAAACCTTTTTCCTCACTTGCTATTTCTTTTTTGTGCATATTTTAGTAGACAGTTTCTTCTTATTCGGGGTACTAACATATTTCTTCCCAAAGATTTGCAGCTTCAATTTTCTTTCATTCTTTTAAAAATAGTTTCATTACTTATTTTGTCCATATGTTTTATGCACTCCATTTGTTTCCATATCTATTTCTTAAATGCATTGATCATTATGATATGAAGTAGTTTTTCCTTTTACATTGTCAAATTCAACTGAAGTATTTGTATCCACCTTTATTTTAGAAAATATGTATTCTATGATATTACCTACATTAGTTATGTGAGGTAAGTGTCAAAACCTACCTTCGACTTCAGACTCTTCAAGATTGTTTTTAAAAAACTTATTAATGTTCAATTACTTAATCTCAAACCAAATATTATATAACATATTTAAAAAAGACACTTTTAAATCTCATCTATGATCTTTGTATGCTAACTCGAGCATATAAACTCGAAATTACAAAAAATGTTTCATAAGGTAATGACTAGAAGACCTAAACTTAACGTCCTGCACTATCATATTCTGTAAATATATTTACTGACTATTCTGACTACCAACTTTATGAGAAAAATTTGCCACAGGAAGTTGTATCTCATAATTGTGAAAATGAGAAGAGCAAGGATAATGTTTTGAATCATGTATTTTTATACCTTATGCTTGTTATTTAGTGCTTTTAGTATGTTCTTTATGATTCTTTTCTGTTTCTTGTAACTCTTACATATTCCTACCAAATTTTATCAGTTTGCTTCTTCTTTACTGAATTGTGGAAACTATTCTTTACCAGTGATCCGTGGGATACTAATAATAAGTTCAATGGCTCTCTTTTCAGGCATTACAGAACATATTATACGTGGCATCTGCAAAGTTATCCAGCTTACCTTGCACCGCTACCGTGACAGCACTTCACAGCACTATGTTCGAAATGTTATCATCACTCTTGTTCAACAACATGGATACTGGACAATGAAACACCTGACTGCTACTCTCAATGACATTGCAATTGCTCATAAAAATGTTGTGCCAACGTAAGTTGATTACTTATAATTAATATGCAAGTATTACTTATAAGATAGGGTGTATCATAAACTTACAATGCATATTGAAACAATTGAAAGTATATAGTAATGTATACTATTTAGTGATATAGAAAGGAATTGTGTGTCAGAAGAATTAAATCTGCTTAACCGCTTCGCCGATGGTCATTTAAACCCTTCAGGGGCCAGAAACGGATACCCAATAAACAGAACAAGACATTTAAATTGTTAAGTGCTGTAAAAATGCATCATAAATACAATCCTGTATCTTCCGTATTTATTAAGTTATTTAAACGAAACAAAAACTGGTTTAAAACCCATTAAAGGCAGTATAAATCTACAGTAACAATAAAGTAGAGACTACATTAATAAATCGTTGAAATTTCACTACTTTGTTTCACTGTAGCAAAAGCCATTATTTGCGCCGAACGCGCCTAATATTTGAATCATTTTGTTTTGTGTGTATATGAACCAATGTATGTATGTTTAGCTACGCAAGCGACTTCTCCGATTCAATTTTAGTTCATTTATGCTATACCAAGCGATAGTCATACGAGTATATGTTGCGTTATACTGAAAAGAAAACTCTCTGTCAGCATCTGTTATTACAGTGTTTCTCAACCAAGGTTTCTGTTAGCCTTATGCAGTTGTTTTCGCTCTGTATTTTAGTTATTTATACTCTCTCTCTGTGTTCAGAGTGATTTCTTACAGCTATCAAGAGCTAAATGAATGACACATTTAAAATTGTTAAATTTCAATGTTAATCATGGCTTATCCCCGTAATGTAGCAAATAAATTACCTTGCATATGATGTATACAGGCTTCTGATATTACTGTAGAAAATCTGGAATATTTGTTGTGCGATTATAAAGGAGATGTTTAGGATATAGTTAGCAGTGATGTGTACTGGTCTACAGATGGCATCTTAGCTACTCCATTGTTTGGGGAAATGGCGGGTCAAATATGGGTGATGTGGATCAGCTATTACTAGCTATCTCTCTTTACGAAAAACAGTTAAATGGTGAAAAAAAGTATTTTTATACCACTGGATGTAACCATGAACAATTGCTTAGTAATTTTCAGAGCTGTAAATTCATGCAAGACATTCATTTACCTGTACTTGCGCGTATAAATAGCTCGTAACCTAATCGAGTACTAATACTCAGAGGTAAGGGTTAAGAAATTCACCACGACATCACCCCTCATACTTGAGAGAAAACACTTTCCTAAAAGCATACCAATCACAACCAAAAAAGTTGCAACCATTTCGAAAATGTCTAGTGTGTTGCGAAAAAGAAGTTCGCAAGGAAACCAATATTATTTGGTGTGAATCTGCAGATGTGCTCTTGGGTGTTTATCCCGTTTTGGAGGTGTACAATTCAAAAAGAAGCCTTTAAGGGTATGTTTACATCCCATATAGAACTAATTTAAATTTATTGTAAAATAGGAAGATTAAAATAATTGGCGTTAAATGAGCATTAAATGCATGTATGCGCAGGACGTCTATACATGTCCATATCGG
The DNA here is from genome assembly GCA_030765055.1 of Mantis religiosa. Taxonomy (NCBI): domain Eukaryota; kingdom Metazoa; phylum Arthropoda; class Insecta; order Mantodea; family Mantidae; genus Mantis; species Mantis religiosa. Next base: position 205,486,483 of record CM060947.1, on the reverse strand, counting down.
TTTGGGGCATTTTAACTTGGACGTCATATGACGTCCATATCTGTGAAAGGGTTAAAATGTTACAATATGCATGAAATACCAAAGCCAAAATATTTTAATAATGTTAGGAAGTTTTGCTTGATTTCCTTTGCACTTATGGTGTAACTAGGTTTGTTATCAGGACAGCTAAATAATTGCATAGAGAGAAATTGCTAACATTAGAAACCAATTTTGAGCAATTAAACAGAATATTAATATTCTCAGGAGTCACAAAACTGTCTTTTCCAAAGAGGTTGATTTGGTAGCCCTTATCAAAACTACAGAATCAGAAAGAAGGTATGTAGGTTTAGAATTTTATCTTCTGTAATTTTGTAAAAATTACTCAACCGTTGTGACTAATGATTGTTCCTCTGCCAAAGGCTGTACATTGGTTTTGTAGCATTCCCAGGATTTGGAAGGCTGTTGAGGGTTTGATTAACCCAAGAACACTAACCCTATTCCTATAGTAAATAAACAGTAAGCCTCGTAAAATTTATTACTGTTTATTTCCATTATAAAATACATTACTGTTCTCTCACAAATGTTTACGCTGCCTCATAAAATATCTTGACTCACTTAGAACTTTCTCTCTTGTCTCATAACAGTTTATCTCGCCTCACAACAATTTGTGCAGAGATTTGCCATATATTCTTTGCAATATGCACAGCAACATTCTTTGCAATACATTGCCATTCTTCTTTTCCTAGAAGGTCAGACATGACAAATTGTTCTGTTGCCAATGGCTTGTGGGTGACTTTTCTGGGAAAATATCCTGTATCATTACTTAGAGGGGTGTTTGTAAACTGGGAGTCTCCAGTCTTCACCATCCGCGGCATGGTGAGTTCCTCAGACGAGCATATTAGAAAGTGTTTTCTTGCCAATTTGTATGTCCCTTGGTGCTGATTATTGTGAGTGGATAACCCAGGCATTTACACAGTCAATATTCATCATCCATCATATTCATCAATAGTCACACACGTTGGTGGCATTTTCTGACTATAGGAGTAGGTACTACACATCTGATCGAGGATGTCCACTCCAAATTTGGTAGCATTATAATCTTCTATTATATTGGGTTATTAGAGCTACTCACAGTGGTTGACAATAAAACAACAAATTTATTTGGTTTTGGTTTGTATGAAACCTAAGTTATTTTGTTGTCAAAGCAAAACATAGTAGTACCAGCTTTTATGTTTTTCATTGATAGTAGCTCACAAGGTATTTTGCATTTGTTGTTGCAAATAGTACCAGCTAAAGTGATTTTTTCCTTCAAAAGGTTATCTGCTACCTTCGCTGAGGTAAACCAGTTGTCTGGTTTGATGTTTCAGTTAAATCCAAGAAGTGTCGACCTATTAGTGTCTACCTCAAAGATCTTTTACTACTGTGTACTTTCCTTCGTCCCCACCTAGTTATATCTGTTCCCTTCAAAAAGTTGCAGGTCCTCCTTATTGGGTCTTCTCAAATATTTCCTCTCATCAGATAAACCCAGTGTAGCGATTCTAGTTCTTCCCAGAGCCTCATATTCAAAAAGTATTGTTCAGCTGATTCTTCTGCATAATTGCATTTCCTGCATCCATTGTCTCTTATTCCAATTCTATGTAGGTGCTTTTTCTAGACGACAGTGCCATCTTGTATTTTCTATGCTGAGTTTCAGCAGTTCCTTAGCTTGCTTCTTGTTGGACATGAAGTGTTGTCAGTTCCTTGACAAAATTCTCCGAGAGGCATTCCAGTTGTCTTTGTACATTTTCCTAGGTAAGGAGACGCATCAACCATATACTTTGTTTTTGTGTCACATACCATTACTATTTTGATCTCACATTTACTCTGCTTATTTGAAATATACATGTAAAAATGGCATCCTCAGAACCCTAAGAGTTACTCGTCAGTGATAAATGGTTTATATGAAGCCCTGCACTTCTGAATAAACTGATCCCAAACTTCGCGTATTGGTGCAAAGTAATCGTTTTCCCTTCTAGCTGTTTCTTTATCATCATACCTTAGACATGGGACTAAAAATTCAAATCTGTCAGCACTCATGGTAGCTTTGTATCTAGATCCACACAAATTTGTTTTGAATAATTCTCTGATGCACAAATGATTATTTTTCAAAGCTGTTGTTAGTGTAAAAATTCCAAGAAGAGCTTTGATCTCTGTTATATAAGTTTGGTTATGTGTGTGTTGGTGACTTACAGTTTGATCTCTTCCTATTTCTTCATTAGTGTAAACCACTACAGTGTTTATCGTATCATCAGTAAAGAGCAAAGAAAACATTTCTTGGGGGGGTCTTCCATTCTTTAGGCTGTCCAATAGACGTCTGAACGAAGTAGATTATGTTCTGCTTGGTGTATGGCATCTTGAACAATTAGTAGGTTTCGCAGACCAGCGATGTTTGTTCTTCCCTTTCAGAATATTTTTAGTGGCATCACAGTATATAGACTTTCAGGTGGCGAAGAAATGTTGCCATTCTCTTCACTTTCAGATGCAGAATTACTAGAATGTTCAGATTCTAACCTTCTATTTTTACATTCACATTGCCCACTTAGAGGAGAATTTTCATTGCGGCTTATACCAATATTTCCTAGCCCGCCTCGGTAGCATAGATGGTAGTATGTCTGCCTCACGTTCAAGAGGTTCCGAGTTTGAATCTCGGTCAGGGTGAGTTACCTGGATAAGGTTTTTTCCGGGGTTTTCCATTATCATCAAAGCCAAATGTTGGGTAACTCTAAGATCTATTGACCCTGGGCTCATTTGAACATCATTTCACCCATTTCATTCACCGTCCGTGCCCGCCTCGGTAGCGTAGATGGTAGCATGTCTGCCTCACGTTCGAGAGGTCCCCAGTTCAAATCTCGGTCAGGGTGAGTTACCTGGAAAAGGATTTTTTCGGGGTTTTCCCTTATCCTGAAAGACAAATGTCGGGTAACTCTAAGCTCCATGGACCCTGGATGCATTGAGCATCATTTCACCCATTTCAGTCATCGTCCGATATGACTAAATGTTGGAGGACATAAATTACAAACAAACAAACAATTCACCGTGCAATATGACGACGTTGGAGGACGTAAATTACAAAAAAAAAAGATTCTACATTATCAATTTCTTCTTTCGAGCTAAAATCAATCTTGGGGCCGCTATCTTCAAGGTGCATTGCCATAACCTTTTCTCCAAAATTTGGGTTGTGTGCAATTCAATTCAATTTATTTTCATCCTTTTAATTACAATTTAAGGGACACGTCATAATATAAACTATTTACATTATATACAATTAATCTTAGTTATATATTTCATATTTAAATTCCTCTACACTATAAAATGCCTTTTCGGTTAAGTACTTTTTTATGGTTTTCATCATTTCTTTTACTTGGTTTGTTTTTTATTTCACATGGTAACTTATTGAATAACTCCCTTCCTACCATTTCTACTGCTCGGTTATTCAATGTTCCTCTTAGTGTTGTTCTGTAATAGTCCTCATTATTTCTCAAACTGTAAGTGTGTATATTGCAATTCCTTTGGTATCTTTTATGTACAATGGTTTTTATGCTTTCATAGATATATATGCATGGAACTGTTAAAATCTTCAGTTCTTTAAATAGGTATCTACATGTCTGTCTATTATTTACTTTTGCTATTATTCTAACGGCTTTCTTCTGTTGTTTCAGCACTTTTCCTATTTCTCTTTGTGTAATATTTCCCCATAGTGTAATGCCATAACTTATATGCGAGAATATAAATGCGTAATAAACCTGCTTCATTGTTTTTCTGTCCATTGTATTCCTGATTTGTCTCATTATAAAGATGCCCTTATTTATTTTTTTAGTAATGTGTACTACATGGGATTTCCAGTTTAGATTTTTATCAATGATCATTCCAAGAAAATTTGTGGAATTTATTTTGCATATACTTTCCCCCTCTATGTTTACTTTGATATTATCTGTGTTGTGGTTTCTTATCTCAAAATTAATACAGGCTGTCTTTTTTATATTTATTACCATGTCTAGGTTAGAGAAGTATTGCTTTATGATTTCCAAAACTGAGTTTGCCCTATTTTCTACATCTTTAACTGTTTGACCCCTAATTATGACTGTCATATCATCAGCATATCCAACTGCTATGCCCCCTTTTGTTTCTATCACTTCGAATATTTCATTTATATATAATAAGAATAAAAAGGGTCCTAATTTTGAACCTTGCGGAACTCCTTGGTGTACAGTTTTGAAATCAGACTTTATTTTTTGCACTATACCACTTGCATTTAGATGATTTATTTCCACACCCTGTGTTCGGTTTTCTAAATATGTCGATAACCACTTTTGCAGCAGGCCTCTAATGCCATAAATTTCTAATTTGTTAATTAGTGGTTTTATGTTCATGCAGTCAAACGCTTTTGATAGTTCTATAAAAATTGCAATTACAGATTCCCGGTTATTTAGAGCTGTTAATATAATATTATTAGCCGCCTGTATTGCTTTTATTGTAGATTTCTCCTTTTGGAAGCCATACTGCCATTCCGATAAAATATTTAATTTTTTTACATAGCTTTCCAATTGTTTCAAATATAATCCTTCCATCAGCTTTGAGAAAGGGAACACAGGGTAATTGGCCTATAGTTTTCTACGTCTTTTTTATCTCCCTTCTGCTTAAATATTGTTCTGACTATAACTTTTTTCAGTGAGTCTGGAAAAATTCCTTGCATAAGTGATGTGTTTATAATGTGTGTTAAAATTTCAACAATTTCATATTTAATCTGTTTTAATAGTTCATTTGAGACACATCTAACCCACTTGATTTCTTAGGTTTTAGCTTATTTATTTCATTTATTACATTTTCTTCCGTCACTTCTAGAACTGCCATGCTATTAACCCTACCTGTTTGTTTTGTAAAACTAATGTTTTTGTTTGATGTCTGTTTGTTCAATTGTACTAATGTTGCTATATTTAGATAGTGATCATTAAAAATATTGCAAATTTCATATGGATCTTTAATTTCTTTGCTGTTATTTTTTATCAACATATTTTCTGTGCTTTTGTTATTGCCCTGTTTACGAATTTTATTGACAATGTTCCATGTTGCTTTTATTATATTATTTTATTGACAATGTTCCATGTTGCTTTTATTATATTATCTGTTTTCTGGATAAGTTTACTATTGTATTTCATTTTTGCATTTTTCTATTACCCTTCTAAAAATAGCATTATAATTCTTTATATATTCTAATGATCGGTCATTCATGTTTGAATGTTTTATCGAGTTTAAAACTTTACCTGCTTCCATGATATCTTTATCCCCTTTGTTATCTACTCCATACTTGTGGCCCCTTTGTCCTTTTTTACTTTGAGTTTTTTTACAGTAATTGTACTATTCATTGCCTTTTCGCAAAATTTTTACAAAGCAATTATACTTTTCATTTACAGTTTCCCTTTCATAAACTTCTTTCCAATTTTGTTGCTAATACACTTAACTTTTTTAAATTTTCATTATTTATTGACCTTTTATACTCAAATATATTTGGTATGACCACTTTATTTATGTTTACTGTTATTACCTGTCCAAAGTGGTCTCCTATTCCTGCTTTTGTTATGGCTGATTTCCATTTAGTTTCTTCTAAATTGATGAAAACATTGTCTATGCATATTCTAGATCACTTTGTAATTCTAGTGGGTTCTTTTATACCTTTTTAAGTTATGCCTATGTAGTATTCCCATTAATGTATGTTTAGCTGCATTATCTGTTAAGAGTTTGATATTTAAGTCTCCCATTAAAATTTTAATCTGGCTTTCTTGTACTGAATTTAATAATTTTTCTATGTTCTATTCTGAAAGAAGGCATAGTAAGATGTTAACATATCTCGACTAACACATTTCTTTAGTTTCCCTAGAAGCTAATTGAATGACACTAAGTTTACATCTATAGTTAAGTTTACATCTATAGTTTAGTTATGCTCTAAGATATTTTTGCTTGTTCTCATTTTCTTTCAGATGTTTTAGCTTATGGTATCAATTTGATATGTTGTGAAACCATATTTTGAATTATATTGTTTTGAATTATATTTTTAAAAAGCACTTGTCAAACTTTAAAAACACTTCAGCTCCACTTACATTTTAAAATTAGGATATGTTTCAAGGAACATCTTATCTTAACAAGCAAAGTGGTTAGTATATGAAATGGATCCCATAAAAAGATATGATTTTCTTGGTATAAAAAACAGCTTGGAATTTGTTGACAAATTAAATAAAGTAAATATCAGTACTAATGAAATTTTAGTCTCCCTTGATGTCAGTTCATTATTTACGAGCGTATGTACAGAAAAGCTACCCAGTTTGATTAAGCTATGTTTGTCAGATCAAGGTTTTACTGCACCCCAAATTGAAGAATATAATAAACTTATATGCATCAACCAAAAGAACTTCATGTTCAATCAAAGATATATTACAAACAAACCTCAGGGTTAGCAATGGGTAACCCCATTTTACCATTACTGGCTGATTTGTATATGAGTAATTTAGAAACAGGTGACACAAGCATTTCCACATATTTTTAAAGTATAGTTTCGTTACGTTGATATATTTCCAATAGTACCAGAGAAGTTAGCACAAGATGCATTAAAACTATTGAATCTACAGGACCAATCTATAAAGTTTACTATGGAAACAGAAAAAGATGGGTGGTTAATGTTTTTGGATCTAAAAATCATGAGAAATAGAAACAAATTAGAATTTGGCATATATAGGAAACCAACACATGTGGATAATTACGTTAAAAACAATACTGCTAACCTTAAAGAACACCAATATGCAGTATTTCACAGTTTAATCCATAGGTTAGTGAACATTCCATTGACAATAGAAGAATACAAGGAAGTAGATCACATAAAATATGTTGCAAATGTGAATGGCTTTGATTCAAAATTTATTACTAAAATGATAAAAAACCACAAAAGATGAAAAACCATCGAGGACATTAGCACGTTAAAAACTGAGAACTTAAAAGATATTGCAAATTCACATATCCAAAGGCTTTTAATAAATTTAAAAACATTTTCAATCATTGTCATATACAGCTAGTGCCACATAACAAATACAGCATAAGAAATATACTAAATCACCTGCTCAAACAGTACCAGGCAACAAATTATCAGGAATGTATAGCGTCAAATGTGAGGATTGCCATAAAATAAACATTGGGAAAATGAAAAGAAATTTAGAAAGAAGAATGAAAGAACACCTGAGATACGTAAAATACAAACAGATGGATAAGTCAGCCATAGCTCATCACTTTTGATCATCAAGCAATCATAATATTTCCAAAGACATCAAACTTTTGAAACTGGTAAAAAATATTGGGATTAATAGTTTGGGAAAATATATACATTTTTAAGAATGAAAAGAGCCATGCACTTTGAAATACCAACAGTAGATGGCATCATTCAACTCATTAAACAACACCAGGAGAGCGAGGAGGTACCTAAAGAGAGCTAGGCAAACGTCAGCTGATGATGAGGAAGCTTGTTCCTTGAAACATGTCCTAATTTTAAAATGTAAGTGGAGCTGAAGTGTTTTTTAAGTTTGACAAATGTATTTTAAAAATATTGTTGTTAAAGCTCCACTGTTTTAAATGCTTGTATTTTATCAATTTATTATATTTTGATTTTAAATAAAGGATTGATATCAGTTAATGCAATATTTCAAGTTTCATTAAGCAGTGCTTTGTTATGGAATACATTGATTCTTGCTCACTTCTTCACCTACTTTCAACAGATAGCTGATGGAGTAAAGAATGTATATGCATGATAGAGACATATGAATTAAAAACTGTACAAATAAACAATTCAAGTGGTTAGTTTTTAAGTATAAAGGAAATTTTCTCTACTCTTTTCCAAAGCAATTAAATACAAAATTAAGTTACATATATTTGAATTTCTTGAAAGTGGCTGTAGTGATTTTGATTAAACCATTATAATTCTTTTGAAGCTTTTTTTTTTTTTTTTTTTTTTTTTTTTTTTTTTTTTTTTTTTTAAGTGAAGCATAATATTAAATTGAATAAATTTTAACCATTATTACTTTTAGTTAATGACAACAAATAAAACATACATCTTGAATTTTCTGTAAAATATCCCTGAATTTAAGTTATTCTCATTGAAGTGTATATGTAACTATGAAACAATAAGATGAAAGCTCCTTTTAGCAAAAATATGGTGTTTGTTAAAATTATGTTTATCAAGCAATTTATTTTATAAGATAAACAAGTTTTTTAAATGGAAATTAATTATTCTTTCACACTGGCCGTGTGTAGGCTAAATTGTGAAAACGTAGAGTCAGACTGAAAAATTCAATGCCATAGCCGGGATTTGAACCACGGATCTTCTGGTTTCCGTCCAGCCGCACTACCATTGTGCTACTATGGCCAACGTGCCGATATGACATTAAATTCTCCAACTGACTCGTATTTTCCCGGTAAACCACTATCCCGGCTATGGCATTGAATTTTTCAGTCTGACTCTACGTTTTCACAATTTAGCCTACACACGGCCAGTGTGAAAGAATAATTAATTTCCATTAATTAACCTAATAGTGGTTAACTATAAAGCCCGGGCCTTAAAGTACTTACATGTAGTAAGTCGCCATTAAGGTAGTTGTCTCATGTGTTTATGAGAACTCCTAAGTGGTTTACCGGGAAAATACGAGTCAGTTGAAGAATTTAATGTCATATCGGCACGTTGGCCATAGTAGCACAATGGTAGTGCGGCTGGACGGAAACCAGAAGATCCGTGGTTCAAATCCCGGCTATGGCATTGAATTTTTCAGTCTGACTCTACGTTTTCACAAGTTTTTTAAATGTTTGCTTTCATTTTTTAAATTTTGTCTTTTCCAAATAAGTGGATTTTTAGTGCTAGCTGAACAAGTTTTTTATTTGTTCACTAAAATTAATATAAACTTATGTTTTTATATCAGCAATCTGCAGAATTTTTATGTTATGATAATGGGTGACACAAGCCATTTAACCAACACTTACATATTTATTTGCTCAGTTTTTTTTAATGTTTTACAGGAACAATACTTCACAAAGTGGCCTCTTTGCATTGCATTGGTCATGCCTGTTGATTGAGCATGGTCTGAACAACCGATCTGACAATGCCAAAGCAGAATTTCAAAAGCTTGTAGAGACCCAGGCAATGCTGCTGTCTGTAGTATTGGCTGCAGGTAACCCAAAGAAATCTGCAAAAGCATTCAGAATTCTATCAGCAATGTGGAGATCAGTAAAAGATAGTGAAGAACTTTATGGAAATGCCATAAAGAGTGCTGAAGCTAGCACTTACTTTGTTGTATTTGGATCATACTTTATTCGCTACCTTACAGAGGTGAAAAAGATGGATCTTATTAACACCTATAAGGTAAGCATAAAACAACTGCAGTACTTTCAGCGTTAGGAAACAGGATAGAAAATTTTCTTTGTAGTTGCAGCAATATAAAAGAAAAATATTCAAGTTGTAAGTTCAACTACATTCCATTGGAGTATTTTTATTATTATAGAGTACACAAATTTCCATTTGCATTGTGATGGCTAGAATATTTTCTTAAATTGTGCAGAAATCTATACTTCTTATTTCAACTCAAAAATTAATAGCCATAGTAGCTCAGTGGTAGAGCGGCTGGATGGAAACCAGAAGATCCGTGGTTCAAATCCCGGCTATGGCATTGAATTTTTCATTCTGACTCTATGTTTCCACAATTTAGCCTACACATGGCCAGTGTGAAAGAACAATTAATTTCCATAAATTAATAGTTGTTTAAATTTTGTTTGCCTTTGAAAAGAATGCATGTTCATTTGAAATATTAAAGATATTTTATAATTTTCAGCATTTCTTGATTTTCTTAGTTACATTTGAAGATTTTATATTTATTAAGTTGTAGGAATGAATATTTTTAATAATATTTGCATGCATTGTGACATTAATTTTAATAAAATGAGGCGAGTGAGTCAACCTTGTATATACTTTTCTCCACTTACAAGTTTAATTTTAATGTTTTCCAAAATATAAAAATAATTGTGTATAATTCATCTATTCAATTAATTCACAAATCAGTGTATTAAAATATTGAGTTCCCAAGGATGTCCAGTAGACTCAAAATACTGGTTGTCTATTGTGCCCTGCTTCCTATTTAAATCTAATTCATTACCTCATTTCCTGAAATCTTACCCATTTCCATTGCCACCACTGCTGCTGAACTCTGCATATTTATGTAAGACAAATGTGTTAATTTTACTGGTGGCATAACAAAGCAAAGTGTTCTTCTCTTCCTAATATAGCTTCTGAACTGTGATTGAAACTGCAAGTAAACATAACCAGACATATCTGGCAGATAATGATCAGAAGTTGTCATTTCAAGAAAATAGAGAACACTGTTGTATGTGTGAACCACCTAGAGCTTTTATTTAGGTTTGAAACAAAAAAATATGCCATTACCTTTAAATTTTAATAAATATGCCTGCAAAATCAATTTTTCCCAAAATAGGCAATTATATGCATTTTAAAACTGCACTAGTGACCTCTTAAAGGTGAGAAAGGTAAAGAATACTGCTAATTCATATATTCACACTATTCAGAAACTCCATGTATTTTGCATACAGATCCGGGCTCAGATTCCAGTCCTATTGAATTTGTGAACATCTGTATTGTTTAGATAGTCAAAACCACTTTTTAAATTGGTGATCCAGTAAGGCTAAATATTGGCCAAGAGAATCTTTTCAAAACTGATAGTCTTTTAATAAATTATTGTTAAATATAATGGTAGAGATTTTACTTCCGCTGATAAGCGTTTCAGTTCTTGGTCCCTCATTATAAGTGACCTGGCTCTTAAAACTGACAGTACTTTAAAGGTCACAATTTAATAACCAAAACCTTGGTGTTCAACTGGAATTGTTCAGCTGGAACCCAAAGAAGTTATCAACAAGTACCATGTAATGTGTCTCAAAAGATTTGGCAAGTTCATTATAAAGGTTTTAGAAATTTATATTCATACTGTAACTCTAATCTTAAGCCTGTATAATGGAAAAACTTGCCTGAAGAATACAATTCCTCATCCATATTGGTTGTTACAATTTTGCAAACATCAATTCTAATTGAATATAAATGACAGGTTAAAATGTTTCTCAAAGTATAAACTTGGAAGAAGCGTAGGGACAGTGAAGCACAAATTAGTACAAAAGTGAATCGAGAAGATATTGACACATTGCTTCACTCACACTGTTTATTCACAGTATTAGCTGATGATAGGAGCAAGAGCTCTTGAAACATGTCCTGTGAATAAACAGTGTGAGTGAAGCAATGTGTCAATATCTTCTCGATTCACTTTTGTACTAAAATGTTTCTGCTGAGCAAATTGAAGAGATTTCATTTAGTAACTTGTATTTAGAATTAAATCTTGTTAAATCTGTAGAATTTTTGTAGCTTTTTTTGCTCCTATGTATTGCATTTAATTGTCCCTTTTCAACACCCAGATTTAGCTGATAATATAGCTAAATGCGGAATTTTCAAAGGAAAAAGTAACTCCTTACCTAAAGCATGTACTAGTATTTAACTTGCTGATGTATGTACCTGTCTGAAGGAAACAATTTCTGATTGTATCACTGTAGAATGTATTTTTTTTTTTTTTTTCCTAAGAGCATATTTATACTACGAGGCATGTTTTTAAGTCAGTACCATTTTGCGATTCCGCTGCTGCAGCGCTACGGTTGGTGTTCCGTGCATGCGCGCTGGTTACCTAAATCTCTTGTCTACGCACTGGCGCCATTACATTCTGATTCTTCATTGTATATGTTGGTTACTGAGTGTTTAAGATGCCTCCGACAATGTGAGTCCTGCCGATTGTGAAGTACAGGCTGTTATACGATTTCTTAGTGCTAAAGGCATAAAACTGATCGATATTCATCGTGAGATCTGTGAAGTTTACGGACAAAACATTATGAGTGATGGAATGGTAAGGAAATGGTGATGGAATGGTAAGGAAATGGGTGAGAGCATTTAAATATGGCCGCACAAATGTGCATGATGAAGAATAGAGTGGGCCTCCTTCGGTCGTTACTGAAGATTTGGTGCAGAAAGTGAACGAAAAGGTGAGAGAAAACAGACACTTTACAAGTTCATCATTATGCGACTATTTTCCTCAATATTCTCTTAGTGTTTAGTATCGCATTGTGACCGAGAGCTTGAAGTACTGGAAATTGTGTTCACGTTGGGTTCCAAAAATGTTGACGGATTTGCACAAAACCCAACGTTTAGGCAGTGCATTGACTTTCCTTGAGCAGTACCACAATGAAGGTGAAGATTTTTTAGACCAAATTGTTACTGGTGACGAAACATGGGTGGCCTACGTCACACCAGAATCGAAACAACAATCCATGGAATGGCGACATTCATCATCACCCACAAAAGTGAAGTTTAAGCAAACAATTTCTGCCCGGAAAATCATGTGCATAGTTTTTTGGGACAGAAAAGGAGTATTGCTAGTGGAGTTTCTGCCTCATGAGACAATCAATGCAGGGTCTTATTGTGAGACATTGAACAATCTGCACCGTGCAATCTAGAACAAAAGATGTGGCAAGTTGAGTAAGGGTATCGTTTTGCTGCATGACAATGCCCATCCACTTGTGGCTAATCGGACCAAAGATCTCATCAAATCTTTTCAATGGGAAACTCTAGATCATCCTCCATACAGCCCTGATCTGTTGCCCAGCGACTACCATTTGTTCCTGCATTTGAAGAAACATCTGGGCAGTCAGCATCTTCAAGACGAATACGAAGTCAAAACAGTTGTGATACAGTGGTTAACATGTCAGGCGGCAGAATTTTATGAGGAGGATATTAAAAAACTGGTTGCTCGTTATGACAAGTGCCTCAATATTCACGGTCCAGGTCCAACGTCTCCGTGTCGGTCGATCCATCATCCCCTAGATGTATCACGCATTTTGCCACGGCGGTGTCAATGATGCTCTCTAAGTCCCAGAAGTTTTGCTCCTCGTGAATCACATGTTGGACACAGGCACTCCAGTTATCAGGTGTTACAGTGGAATGCTGCATCTACTAGCGTTAGCACATCTTGTAGTTTGAAGGTCGTGTTATTTCTGGCGATGCAATCCTTCACCTGAATCCACACCATCTCTGTGGGGCTCAAGTAACAATGATGAGATGGCAGTCTGAGTACAGTGTGACCCGCAAGTTTTGCCATTTCGTCAATTACGTATTTTGCGTACTCTTTAGCACGAGACTTGACCATTGCCAACAGTTCCGGCTTAATATGACCCTCGTGGAAAACTACATTTTTACTCTGTAGCCATGTTACAATGTCACTTTTTTTTTTTTTTTTTTCCAAGATTTGTTTGGTATGCATTCTAACATCACACTGTGGTAGGGGGCATTGTCCATCACAATAATGCTATCAGGTTGTAATTTGGGAAGAATCTTTTCAAACCAGGATTTGAAAACGTCACCATTCATTTCTTCATGATAGTCTCCCATTGTTTTGGAGAGGAACTAGCTCGCCACCCTCGCCATCATCACTTCCTATGTGCAAAACTATAAGACATTTTTCCCTCGCCGTAGGATTTCTAAGTCTTACACTTAAACCAGATCAAAATGCATATTTTTTTGATTTCACTGTGGTGTCAGTCCATACTTCACTTGTCATGTTCCTTGTTAACCCATGTCTCATCTAAAGAATAAACTTTCCACGTTTTACAGAGTTCCTTTATTTTGCGGAGAAAATCTCTTTGTCATAAAATATCATCTCTGTCCACAATGACACTCTGTCTTTTTCTGTTCACAAATTCGAAACCAATTTCCAGCAGCAGTTTGTGGAGGGAAGATCGTTTGAAGCTCAGGATCAGAGTTAACAGTCAACATCACTTTAAGGTGGGAGGTTCATTGTTAACAAAGAATTGATGAACTTTTCGGCAGATTGCTGACCTCACAAATCCATCACAGACAACATCCCACACTGATCCGGCATGTGGTCTCTGCTTGTTGGGAGTTGAAATTTCACCAAATGTGCCTTTTTCCTTGCATGCACTATAAATGCTGGAAACCAACACACTGATAAACTCAGATGTTAACTTCACAACTTCATCAATAGTAAGTTCTGGAAATTTTTCAAAAACTTGTTAAATACATTTAATATTATTTTTCACCACTTCGTAAAGACTTTCTGCACAGATGTTTAACAGTACTCAACAGTTCCGCCATGATTCACAACTGGATATGCTTCTCAGCTTCAATATGTGCGCACAGCATGATTTACTTTAATTACAAACTAACTTAATTATGTGTTAATATAAGAGATTCCTTCCGGGCTTTGGAGCCGTGGTCTGATGGAGTTAAGCTGTCCATACGTTTCGCCCATCCCTGCGGTGGACATCATCAGTGGCGTGGTCTTAATCTTCTAGGTGAAGGTTCAGGCACAACTGAGGCGCTCGCTAGAGGTGTCGTATTTATATCCTGGTTGGACGTACTGGATTGGTGCGGCTGGAGCGGGGGTGTGTCCTCGGTGGGTGGGGTTTCCCTGTACTGATAGTTGATTGGCTCTCGTGCTTTTTCTGCCTTTTGGTTTTGTTTTAGCCGTTCCAGTATCGGATGCCAGATGTTGTTCAGTTTAAGAGCCTCTCCCTTTCTGTTGAAATTATTGGAGTGTTTATAGATTTCAATAGCTTCGCGTTGTAGTCTGGCGTGGTAGTATGGTGTAGAAGAAAGCACCTTTGTCTCCTCATACTGGATAATATGTTCACCATCGGCCCAAATGGCATGTTCCGCGACCGCAGACTTGTCCCATTGTCCCAGACGGCAGTTACGCTTGTGTTCTGAAAGCCGGGTGTTGAAACTGCGTTGTGTGGTACCGACGTATACAGCACCGCAGGAACAAGGAATACGGTAGATGCCGGCTAAAGCGAGAGGGTCCCTAGGGTCTTTGGATGAGCGTAATAACGACTTAATCTGCCTCGTGGGCTTGAAAATAGTTCTAACCTTAAAGCTTTTAAGCAAGCGCTCAATTCTGTCCGTCACATTCTTAAAATATGGCAGGAATGCAATGCCTTTGCATTCATGCGGACTATTCTCGCAGATGGCAGGGCGAGATTTACGTGGTCGCGTAGCTCTGCGGACTTCACGTGCTGTGTAGCCGTTGGAACGTAAGGCCTGTTGGAGGTGACGGAGTTCCTGTTGTAATGAGCCGGGTTCACAGATGCGGGTAGCGTGGTCCGTGAGGGTTTTAATGATAGCACGTTTTTGTTTAGGGTGATGGTTGGAGTTTTTGTTCAGATATCTGTCTGTATGGGTCGGTTTGCGGTATACCTTGTGTCCAAGTGTCCCATTTGGTTTTCTACTCACCAAAACGTCTAAAAATGCCAGTTTTCCATCTTCTTCTTTCTCCATAGTGAACTGAATACGCGGATTGATGCTGTTGAGATGCTGAAGGAATCCATCAAGAGTAGATTCACCATGACTCCATACAACAAAAGTGTCATCCACATAGCGGTACCATTTTGACGGTTTGTAAGCAGCAGAGCTCAGAGCCTGGGCCTCGAAGGACTCCATGAACAAATTGGAAATTACCGGGCTGAGTGGGCTGCCCATGGCGACTCCGTCATTTTGTTCAAAGTACTCATGTTTCCACTGAAAGTAAGTGGTGGTGAGCACATGATGAAATAGCGCCAGTATATCCTCCGGAAACAGACTTTTCAGGTTGGAGATGGCGTCACTTACAGGGACCATGGTGAAGAGAGAAACGACATCAAAGCTGACGAGGATGTCTTGAGGCTGTAGAGTGATGGTCTGTAGCTTCTGGATGAAATGGTGCGAATCTGGCATTTTTAGACGTTCTGGTGAGTAGAAAACCAAATGGGACACTTGGACACAAGGTATACTGCAAACCAACCCATACAGACAGATATCTGAACAAAAACTCCAACCATCACCCTAAACAAAAACGTGCTATCATTAAAACCCTCACGGACCGCGCTACCCGCATCTGTGAACCCGGCTCATTACAACAGGAACTCCGTCACCTCCAACAGGCCTTACGTTCCAACGGCTACACAGCACGTGAAGTCCGCAGAGCTACGCGACCATGTAAATCTCGCCCTGCCATCTGCGAGAATAGTCCGCATGAATACAAAGGCATTGCATTCCTGCCATATTTTAAGAATGTGACGGACAGAATTGAGCGCTTGCTTAAGAGCTTTAAGGTTAGAACTATTTTCAAGCCCACGAGGCAGATTAAGTCGTTATTACGCTCATCCAAAGACCCTAGGGACCCTCTCGCTTTAGCCGGCGTCTACCGTATTCCGTGTTCCTGCGGTGCTGTATACGTCGGTACCACACAACGCAGTTTCAACACCCGGCTTTCAGAACACAAGCGTAACTGCCGTCTGGGACAATGGGACAAGTCTGCGGTCGCGGAACATGCCATTTGGGCCGATGGTGAACATATTATCCAGTATGAGGAGACAAAGGTGCTTTCTTCTACACCATACTACCACGCCAGACTACAACGCGAAGCTATTGAAATCTATAAACACTCCAATAATTTCAACAGAAAGGGAGAGGCTCTTAAACTGAACAACATCTGGCATCCGATACTGGAACGGCTAAAACAAAACCAAAAGGCAGAAAAAGCACGAGAGCCAATCAACTATCAGTACAGGGAAACCCCACCCACCGAGGACACACCCCCGCTCCAGCCGCACCAATCCAGTACGTCCAACCAGGATATAAATACGACACCTCTAGCGAGCGCCTCAGTTGTGCCTGAACCTTCACCTAGAAGATTAAGACCACGCCACTGATGATGTCCACCGCAGGGATGGGCGAAACGTATGGACAGCTTAACTCCATCAGACCACGGCTCCAAAGCCCGGAAGGAATCTCTTATATTAATTCTGACCCCGGCCGTGAAAGCTTCCGAACACTTAATTATGTGTGTTTGGAGGAATTTAGTAACAGTGACGTCAAAATTAATCTCAGAAAGTATTTGTAGTTGGTTTATTAATACTCGTCACTTACTTGTTTATATTTATGAGAGAATAGTTTCTGAGATTAACTTTAGATATATGTTTTTTATAGTTGAAATATGCTTAGTACACTTCTGTTGTGTGCTTTAGGAAAACGAACTCAGACTCCACACCTGAGAATCAGTATTTTTTCAAGGGACTATTTACATGGCGAAAGCATCATGGAAATTGTGAAGAAGACATGCTACGTTCAACGGTCACATGGTTTTGTTTAGATCTACTTTATTCTCCCTGTGCAAGCAGTATATTAGACTTCATGAAATAGACTTTATGAAAACTGCATCATTAGAAAATACTTCATACAAATACAGCCCTGTTGCATCTAATGAATTAAAAGAGGTATATATTATAATTGATTTTTAACACTTTGTCACTTACATTTTTATCTTTTGAGGGACTAGTTTTAGAAGCTGTTGTTTTTATTTTCAACCTCGAAGATCCAGCTATTGTCTGTTGTCTGCAATCGTCTCTCTGGTGGTGAAACTATGAACTGCTTTATCAAATTATCAACTGGTGGAATTTCAAAATTTATTACTCGGTCCTTATTTTTCCATATTAAGATGTTCTCACACGCTGTTAGTTTTCTTTGATTTGTCACCCTTTTTAATAACTTTGAATTTGGGTCACGGTCATGGTTTTGGTTCCAAAACTGCTGACTTATTTTCCTGTTTCCAAAATGCTCTTTGACTCTGGGATTTCAGATTCCTTATAGTTTGCTCTATGTAGCATTTTTCAAAATCCTTACAATTTATGTGGTATATTCCTGATCTAATGATTGGTAGGATTTCATTTTTTGTTTTTGAACTTAACAGTTTTAATACTGAGTATCAATTTTTAGGTGCCACATAAAAGGTGCAATGATAAACATTCTTGCACACTTGTCAACAATGAATAAATTTATTAAGCACTAAGATATTACATTATTAAACTACTCACTGGTAATTAACCTAGGTCATTATTTGGTGAATAGTCTATTATTGATTACAAACATGTTACAAACATATCACTGCCATTACTAGTACTACTTCTATCTTGACCACTATTGCCCTTACTATTTAAATTAGATTCTTAGAATGCGTTTACACACTATTGCTCATTTCTTTTTTTTATACAGTCCATTTCCTTACTTTTTCTAAGAACTGCCTTACATTCTTGCAATTTTTATCTATAATTTTGCATGTATCAATTCTCCTTTGAATTTTTATCCAAATGATTTCTTTCCACCAAGTCTGTTTCCTTGCATTCAAAGACCATATTTTTCATATCGTCCTTTTCCTCATGTAATGGACACTCATCTGTTTCCTTTCAGCTTCCACACTCCTGCTCTCAGCCATGCTATCCACTTCCTTTCTTCTTTACCAGTATTATATATATACCTCTCCCTTCCCCAACCACTTTTTATTGCAACATAAAATACAAGTGACCTTTTCTCTGATAATTGGCTGAACAATTTTTGAATCTTTACACCTTCGAATCTTTTTCTAACAGAAACCTTTATAATTTCTCTATTTCTCCTAATATCGCCTAAGCCATTATTTTCCAGGTCGTTTCATAGGAGCTTACCCAATCTCATCTTAGTAAACATGTTTCTTGATATTTTAAGAATAGTTGTAATACATGGTCTTCATCTAAGTTCAAGATCCTGTACCAGTATTTCAAGGCTCTTTCCATAACTAGGCCTTTTCTTGTCACTATCCCCAATTCAATTTGAGCAACTTCATTTGCTGTTAAGCAGAATGCTACAATGAGCAAAAACCAATACTTCATGTAGAGGAGAAGAAAATGGATACAACAAAAGTCTGGTATTTAAAAAAATTAAAAAAAAAATTAAGCTAAAGAAAACCATTAAGGAAGCAAGCAACCACATTCACTAAAGAAAAAGAAACTAACAGTATATTCAATAACTTCACATACCAGCCAAGAACATTTAATAAATTCAAAAATAACTTAAAAGAACAAAGTATCATCTTGGTTAAATTAAATTTAAAGGGAGTCGATTAATGACACTAAACAACACATACTTTTTAAATTTACCAGAACATGTTTCAGAGGCTATTTGCCTCCTTTGTCAACTGGACATCAACAATGGAGGCAAATAGGCTCTGAAACATGTTCCGGTATATTTAAAAAGTGTTGTTTAGTGTCATTAAAAGACTTTCTTTAAATTCACTTTATTACAACACTGTTTTCAACACTTCCATGAAAGGAATTATAGCATATTGGTGTTAAAAACTGACTACAAATAATGTTTTCAATTAATATGGACATCACTACCAGGTTGTGGGGATCATAGTATAACGATGTACTGGCCACAAGGTGTAAATTTAATTCCATCTTGGAATAGGTTTTCTGAATAATGATCTTTCCGAGAGTTTTACTTGCTAAAGAAGAGACAGGTTTTGTAAGTTTATTATTATTACTACCTCCACTGGCAGCCCCCTTAGCCCTTCTCATCCTCCCTGAACACATTAAAACAAGTCTATTAGCCATGATTTTAAAATGTTACCTTTAAATATTCTTACATACTCAATTTTAGGTTGTGTTGCTGGAAATGTTCATCAAAGTTGCTGTAAGTTGCAAGACAAAACCAGCTGTATATGTAATAAAGGAGTCCGAATACCTTCTAAGACATGTCACTCATGAAGAATTTAAACAAAACCTGCTGCCAGCCATGCAGAAGGCAATGTTACGAAATCCAGAGATAATTCTAGAATCTGTGGGACATATCATAACTGGTCTGTCACTAGACTTGAGTCAATATGCCCTTGATATTGGAAAAAGTCTTGCAAGTAAGTTGACTTATTATGAAAAAAACTGTTCTTAGCATTAGTATTGTCTATTGATCTCAAGCAAGTAATTGCTTAAATCATTCCAAAGTTTTGTGTATTCTACTTCAATAGCAAAAGCCTATTTCCAGGTGAGAGGTTTTTATGAAATAGGTGATAACTCATGTGATTTATTGCATAGAGAAATACAAATTCTTTTTGTTTCTATACAATATAAATATAAGCATGACATCCAGAATTTATAGATGTACCTCCACATGGAGTAGCACAAGGAACTTAAATTATATTTTGTATAAAATTGTTGAATATAATCAAAATGTAATAATAATTTTATGATTATTTTTAAAACAACTGATACCAACTTGTATAGAAGTTTGCACTGAGGCCAAAATTTGCTATTTTGAAACTTTTACTTGTTGGCAGAGTTAAAATCTTTGGAATTAAATCATTTTGTGAAATTTATTACAAAAATACTGCTCATGAAATATGCAAATGGTGTAGAATTTAAATGTTGCTCAAAAGTATATTACAAAAATTGATTTGTTTTTGCAATTGCTTTATTCTTCAGTTTTTGGTAATATAGGGGTTTTGCTGCCTGTTTGACAAAAGATAAGATAAAATGACATACTTCTCAATGTTTATTTTCTTGAATACGTCACATGACTCTTTTTTTCTCTTGTTAGCAAATCTACATTCTAAGGAAGATTTGGCACGAGAAGAGAGTGTGGCTGCCTGCCGGAGTCTGGCTTTACAGTGTAGCGATGCTGGTGCATTAGAAGCATTACTGCAGCACCTATTTGATGTGTTCCATGGCTGTGAAGGGAAGTTAACTGTTGCTACACAGAAGATGAGTGTTCTTCAGGTATAATTAATTCATTGTCAGTGGTGCATTAGTTATGTGTTGCATGTTCACCGTAGCAGAAGGAAGTTTTTAATGAGTTGTGCTAGTATTACTGTTAGCATATATATGCATGCCTGCAAATTCTTGTAATCCTTTTAAAGAAATTGTATCGAAATACAAAGACTATATACAGGTGGAAGTGAAATAATCATGTAGACTTAAAGAATGAGTATGTCTTATTGTGAATAATGAGAAAGTCTAATACGAAAAAGGTGAAAAGTTTATAGTTTTGTATAAAAAGGTTATCACTACTTTGCTGGGTTACTATTGGAATAAAGGTCCTTAATGATATGCTGACAAAAAATTGAATAAATGACAAGTTTTACCTTTGACATATTTCAATGGAATGAACCGTTTTTGTGCAAGTTAAATTTAAACCTTCCATAATTTGTTGCTTTCTTAATTCTCTTTGAACGGTACCACTATATCAGCTGCTTTTACTTTCTTCCGATATCAGTGTAGATCATGTGAAATGTTTACATAATTGCGTGCTTTTTTTTTTGGGTCAAAGTCACAAATTAAGACCAGAGTCGTTAAAGGAGGCATAGATAAAAAGAACAACGTACACAACGGCACAATTTTCATGTTCCACATCTGGACATGATCTTAATTTATGGGGAAATAAATGCAATTCTTGATTTGCAAAATGGCTCGGTGCTAAAAGATTTTCTAATAGGATTGTAACAATACGAATACATTTGTCATTTGCTTGATTGTGATACAGATAGTGTAATTCTGAGTTTTAATTGGCTTGATGAAATCATCAGTGAGGAAGAAAAAGGGTTAAATTTGGTTGGTGTAAATTCTGATTAGAGCAGTTGCAATATTGCCCGCAAGGTGGGACGGTCGCAGTGTACCAAGGTGCTTTACACACATTGCATGAACATCTGCTGTATCCATACCATTACCAAAGGGTCCAACATCTGCAAGAAGCAGATTATGTAAGAAGAGCAGAGCTCTGTAATTGGTTCTTGCAGTAGTGTCAAAATGATGCACAGTTTTCTCGCAACATAATGGTTACAGTCAAGGCAATGTCTGCCTGTGATGGCATGTTTAATTTCAGCAATGTTCCATCTCAGCGGAAGAGAATCCGCACGTCATTTGCCATGGGAATTTTCAAAGATTCGCAGTATTTGAGCTGGGATCCTCAGATCAGCTACTGGGGCCGATGGAACTGCCTAGAATGCTAAGTGTTCATTATCTGCAGCTGAATTGTGGGAAAAGATGCGACAATAATGGCGTTGACGCATGGAAGCTTGTTGTAGAGCTAATCGTAGACATTTTGATCACTTGTTGTAGCCGTAAAGTAGTTAAAATCATATGATGTACACAGTGGCATTGTCATTTATTTTATTTAACCATACAGGATATTTTACACCTGTTTTTGTGTTATTTTAGGTTATTTTTTTCTTTTTTCTGGATGTTTTTGTGTTATGGCTTATATTTAATTCTTCTCCGTTGTAAGAGCAATATAAGGTTGTTTGTAGTTTAAGGAACCAGAGAACAAACACATGTCTTAGTGATGTTAATGTTGTCTACTACAAATAAAATAAATTTAAATAAATTGGTCGGCCATGGCAATGAGCAGAGCAAGGCCAGCAGTGTGACCTCTTATGTAATCAGATGCCTATCAGAGGGATGCCTAGCCATCCTCAAAACATCACATTTTCCCCACAAATGTCACTATCACAAATAGTGGAAAAGTGGATATTACAGGGTCACCGTAATGCCCTGAAATGCTGATACAAATATTTGCACTTATTCACTTCCCACCCTGTATAATGCAGTGAACAATAACCAGACTTTTCTCTGGAATTTTCTGGTCTCTCCATGTCAGAAAGCATCTGAATTCGATACATATCCGAAAATTACTTAAATGGATTTATAGAACATAAATTGAAAGGTTGAGAATCACAGTGGACCAAGCACCATTGTTTAAAAACGGAAAATTGAAGGTCAAAGTGTTTTTGTTGTCATAATTTACTGAACCAAGTTACACATAACTAATTACCACAGCAATCTAGAACATCTTTTCTATCTTATATTAATGTTGCTTAATGCAAATTAAGGTTTTATAGTTATTTGGAGCTCTTTTCCTATGCTGGGATTTGGCCCATTTTGGCTCTAAGTATCTCGAAAGGAATCTAACTGGACCCTTTCCATACATCTAATCAGAGTCCTGCTGATCATATTGACTTACACATGTATTATACTCTTGTAAAAATCATGATTCACTGGAGGAATAAATGGTAGCATGAACATAAGATCATATATGAATTTTTTTTAGTGGGATGGAGGCAGAAAATTAACTGGATAGTTCCCAAGATGATGGTATAGAAGATGAAACTTTCAGTAGCTGCCACCTTCTGCATGTTAGTGAAATGTCAACAATATTCCATGCTTTCGTTTCATTCAAGGTGTAACGAACTTGAATTTCAATGGATTATCCCTCAAATCGGAACCAACTAATTTTTACCCATTGTACTTTCCCTCCCTCATTTGCATATTCATTTATTTCAACCTTAATGAAATAGGACACATTGATTGGCAAGTTCCTTCACTTCAGCAAATTAGGACTGCTCCATTTTAGTAATCATGAAACTTTTTTTTGCTGCACTGTTACATTAAATCAGTGGTGTCATTGAGGGGAATCAGGGTGGTTATCTTTTTCCCCTCCTAGTTAACCATCGGAGGTGACATAATAGATATTGGGGTGAGGAAGAGTGTGTGGGAGATTCAGTGATGGGTTGTTAAACTATCTATTCATATTTTTATGTGCATAGTGTGCATTGTATTGAATACCATTGCAATTTATACTTTTATAACTACATGGTAATAATTATTAGTTTGTAAATTTAAGTGGAGTTCTTATTTTTCTTAGCTATTAATTTGTCAATGTCAGGCTCTGTACGGGACATGTTGACTGTCCGCCACTTACTTGTATTTGTTTTAAAACACAAAGGAGTGTAGATGTACTGCAATAGCCAATGCCAGTCAGCTGTTCCCCTGCACCCATGCGCCACTAAGCGAAAAATTGAAGGGGAAAAGGAGGGGAGTCACCCTCAGTTACTCTCGATGGCACCTCTGCATTAAATCATAATAGTCATGTATCGTGAATAGTGATTTAGCTTTTTGTTTTGCTATTTCAATGGTACTGAAGTCCCTGACTTTCGGTAAGTATGAATGACCAGACTCTAAAACTTAAAATCTGTTCTGTTGAATTGTGTATGATAAACCAAGGATGCCCAAAGAGTTGCAGTGTACTGGTTGCAATTTTGGTGCACACAAGTGTCTGAGTAAGTGACAAGGTGATCACAGTTTGTTTCAATGTGTATGCTCCTTAAATGGTGTAAGGTGCATGATCCTATTTCGTTTGGGCTCATTTGGGCTATGTGTACACCCCAAATATGCATATAACCTTGATCTTGTCCACTTAGTACACTTGTAAGTTGTAAACCCAAAACTTCCACTTGTAAACATACACACTATGTATCAATAAAGGAAGTGAAAGTACGACGGCTGTTCAATAAAGAATGATCATAATTTTTTTACAGTCATAATTTTTTGCACTAAAATTCAATCTTATTATATTCTTATTAATTTATAGATGAGTCGTATTTATTACACATCTGCTTCCTTTCGTACCTATTTTGAGGACATGTTTCGCAAGTCATCGTTTGCATCTTCGGCTCTTATGCGACTAAAGCTTGATCCAGTGGTGTGGGTAATTCTGGAGTTGCTGCTGCCATCTGTTGAGTTAGTGATGAACTTAAATGTGGGATTCTCTTCTGGCGGGATTTCAGTTAAATCTCGATTTATTATATTCTGTTAGCTTAATGTGAAACAAACATGCCGTAGTAGTTTCATTGTTGGTATCCCTGGTTTCCGCCTGTGAGAACCAGGCAAGTTCAGACATGTTCAGTATCGCCTACCGCTACAATGGAGGTAACATGCGAGGAACAATATGTGACTTTGAAATTCTGCTTTTTTCTCAACAAATTTTCAGTTGAGGCCTATACAATCTTACAGGAGGCTTATGGAGAGTTTGTTCTTCCCTACAGCACAGCTCGTAGGTGGTTTAAAATGTTTAAAGAGGGGAGACAATCAATTTCAAAGGAAGGTGGACCAGTTGCTCTAGTTACTGCTGTTACGGAAGAAAACATCAACACTGCTGCTGCCATGGTGAGATAGGATCGACGAATTACCTTAAGATCACTTTCTGAAATACTAAACATTTCATTGAGTGCCATCCACACGTTGGTGACAGAAACATTACACATGAGACGTGTTTGTGTGCGATTGGTTCCAAGACTGTTGATTCCCGAATAAAACGACCTTCGCATGCAGGTCTGCATGCAGTTAAAGTTGATGTTAACATACATGTCTGTATCCTCTCAAGCATTCTTGAAGCGTGTGCATGCATGAATGTATGTGCACGCACACACGCACACACACACACAACACAAGAACTTTTAAGGGGTTAAAGAGGATTGTTTTGTGAACACTTTAATATAAGACACTTATTGTCTTTTGAGTCTATGGTTGCAATAGATCATGATAATTATTGATTGTGCATGTCATTTGCTACAGCCTTGAGTTGCTGCTGCTTGGAGATAATTGTGGCAATGCTATGTTCAAACATTCCATATGAATATATGTATTTAAACTTGAAAAGAAATGAATGAAACTAAAATTGGCTTTATTCCAAATTTATTTTGGGGAGGGAGAGAGAGAGGGGAGGGAGGGAGGGAGGGAGAGAGAGCTGAGTACACTAAATGACTGTACTTTTGCTTTTGCTAACTGTTCTCTCTTTGATATGTATGATTCTCCATGTGAAAATAGAGATCAGTAATATTATGGTCCTTACTGATAGCATTTTCCCAGGAAAGGAAAGCTTATAAATATTACAATAGTAACTATTTTCATGGTTGTGAAAGAGAAATTTATTTTATAATGGGAATCAGTGCCTCATTCATATTGTCTTTATTGTTTTGGATTTATCAGTATGAATATTTAGTTAGAAACTCAAAGTAACTTAAGTATTTTGTCACAGACCATAAATGTTCATTATCAATATACCATTTCTTTGTAACCTATAGAAGTTTGTTGGATGAATTTATATATATGATATACATTTATTTTTTTCTGTATTGAAGGCAGTGTGAAATATGTGTCTTTGTGTTAACAGTCTACACCTTCTTGTTGCTGCCTTTGTTGCATTAACCATACTACTTACTTCAGAAGTTTGAACAGTTCTTTGCTATGTAAATTAAGTTACCGCAAAACAAGACCTCGTATGAGAGAAAGAAGTAGTTCATCCTAATAACCTACATCTTAGTTAAACTGGAATAAAATAGTAATTGTAAAGTCACCAATGCATGATGAATGTTTTGCACAGGGTGCAGGATATTTGAGCTTCAATGCTGTGACAGGGAGCAGTGTGCAGACTTTGGCAGCCACTGTTGCAGATCATTTTTTTAAAGTTCTTGATACTGAGGGTAAGTTAAAAATCTTACATAAGACATTCACGTATATTTATATGAGGGTCATCGAGAAAGTAAAGAACAGCTAAGCATGGCCTGAATCAAAACAAACAGTATCAGCACCATCTTTATTTTTAAACTTATATGAGTTTACACTACTTTTCTATGTAAACACCATAGTTGTCAAGACATTTGTTGTAAAGAGGGACCATTTTTTCAATGCTGCTGTTGTATTAATTTGCTGCCAAAGATTTAAGCCGGGGTGTCACTACTTGCATGAGTTCCACATTGCTTGCAAACTGTGTTCCACCCAAAATGCTTTCAGTTTAGGGAATAAATGATACTCACTTGGTGCAAAGTCGGGACTGTAAGATGGATGACCAAAGATATCCTATTTCCTGAAGTTCCTGCTGGATTTGTGCTAATGCAGGAGGTGGGCATTGTCCTTGGATCAAGAACACTTTTGCTGACAGCGTTCCATGTCACTTGTTTTGAATTGTAGGTCAAAACCATTGCACAATAGGCTTCTGAGTTTATTGTTTCTTCTCTTGGCATGATCTTGATGTAGATCAAACCCTTTCGGTCCCAAAAATCATTACTATGACTTCCCGGTTTTTCAAATTTAGTTTTACCTTGGGTTTTATGGGAAAATTTGTGTGATGCCACTCCATTGTTTGCTGCTTTTTTCTGGAGTCTTGCATGAAACCTGTATTTCATCTCCAGTAACAATGTGGTCAAGCAAATAATCACCCTCTTTGTTAAATTGTGTCAAAAATTGAAGGGCTGCTCCCACGTGATCCATCTTGTGGTTATCATTAAATTTTGGCAATCACTGAGCTCACGTTTTTGTATAATCAAGGTGCACTGACCTGACCCTGTTTTGTGCAGGAACAAATATGAAATTTGTGGAAGAGATTCGTTTAATGCACTCAAAGTGAAACATTGATTTACTTGGATTGCACCATCTTTTTTCCTCTGTTGTTCTGTAACAAGTGATGTCCTTTCACTCCGATCTTCATCATGCATGTTAGTCCTTCATTTAACATAATGCACAATTTCCTCACTGATGACTTGTTAATTGCACCTTCCTCATAAACACTTTTTATTTGCTTATAAATGTCCATAGGCTTAATATTTTGAGGGTTCAAAAAACAAATGACTCTTTGCATTTCATATATGATAAGATTTTCAGTTGGCGATGCCATTTCAAATCGCTGCACAAATCATTACTGTGACAGCACAGCAATGAGACTCGGCTTGTTGAGCCAAGGAGGAAACTACCTGCTATTAATGCAATCACAGTGATGGAGAGTGATGCTTGGAGCGCAATGAGCAATTGCACTTTACTTTCAGGATGACCCTTGTACTTTGTTGTGCAAAATATTGTAAAGTACAATAATTTGTTTTACTAGATCACAAAGAATTGTAATACCTTCCATTTAGAAATATCAGTTAATATTGGGATATTTTTATATTCATCTTTTTCCATTGGATTTACTGTTGCTCATTTGGCAAATGAGTTCCATGGGTTGTGAAACACATTTTTAAATGCAGTATATGATAATATATAAAGACAAATTTTAATTTGTTCCTTTATCTCTCTTCTAGTTCATGAGAAGACACTCATTCAAGCACTGGATATGCTGTCCTTGTGGTGTGCCAAATTCAGTAATGAGGTGCCAAATAAGGTTGTAGAATCTTTAAAGGTACAGTGAATTTAAGTGTCTCATTCCACATTGCTTGTAATTCAGATATATTATTTTGGTTCATTAGATAAAATGCCTCTTCTGTTACATAAGATGGAAAACTATTATTAATCAGTACTATCGGTAGGTATTATAAAATTTAAACAAGTTTATACTAGATGCTAGGATCATAAGTGTGTAAATTAAGCACGGTGGTAGTTTAAAACAGGACAAAAAGTTCTCTTAAAGAATATTCAAATATTCAATGCTTCAAGAGATGAATTGAATATTAAGGAATAAGTTTATATGCTTTGTATGGCAATGGAGAATGACTAGAGCCAGATATTCTGTTAAGTAAGGAAGCAGCCTGCTGTTAAGCCTATATTTACACCTATAGTTGGTTTACAAAACAGAATATCAATAATGGACTCAGTAATACTAAATTTAGTGCACATCCCTGTCACAAAGTTCCAGATCTTTAGGTAAATTAAAGTGTAATACAGAGTGAAATGTTTATTACTCTACCTTCAGTTTCTGTATCAAATATCTATGTTTCAGGGACTGTTGTGATCACTTAGCATAGATTCACTGCATGCTTCTTCCTGTGAATTTGAGATCCTAGTTTTTCTCTTAGTACTGTACCCTGAGATCTTTTTCACATGGGTGAACAAAGCTTAATGTTTTATATATGACTAATACTCTCTTGGATAAGAAATGGACTGAAGATATTTACAAAGAACGACAAATTGACAACATAGTAACAAAATTAGAAGAACATAGACTTAAATAGTTTGAACATGTCAACAGAATAAATGAAGAGAGGCTAATATAATTTAGCTGAGGATGTTAGAAAGGTCCTAATGAAATGTGTTCTAGGTAAACACTATCAATATATGGAGCACTGAGTACTACTGTCCTCCACAGGAGAGAAAGTCTCCGAGGCCTGAGATGCAGGGGGATTGCAGAAGGTTCCCACACCCTCCCTGGACAGGTTTATGAAACCCTATGTCAGTACAGTTACAGACCATTCAAAAACATTCTGACGGCTTCTAATTTTGTGAATGAATCTTCTTGGTTTTAGTGTACAGAGTGAACAGGGCGCATTTTTTGTTGTGTTTCTACTCCTTGTGTAGCATGTGTTCCCTGTCACACACATTCTCTGTCCTTGTCCCGCTTTGTAAAGCAGCACATTTCTCTCAGGGACCTTCTTTGCATTGCTGGACAGTAGTTTGACTCAAAATTATATTAATTTTGTGCTTCATTGTATCATAGTCCTTACTCATAGGAAGAGAGGTTACCTTGCATGATCTTAATTATAAGCCACAAGGTCATAGAAATCGAGGACAACCAATTAAAAGGTAAAGTGAGCAACCACACTTTGGAGCCAGAAAAGATCAGTAATGGTCTAAACCATGAAAGGAGATGAAAAATTTATCCCCAAATTGAGTGCTGATTTTCTAAGATCCTTTAAATGCTTAGGGAGGTTGTACCCCAAATGTTTCAGTGTTTGCAATACCACATGGGAATATGACTCTCTTGTTCATCACTCTTTTGATACAGACTTGTACCTGCACACCAGAGAAACATGTGTCTGCCCGTAGATTCTCATATGTTAAATCCGTTAGTTATGTACTTTGTGGCTCTTGAGTAGTTGCAGTGTTGTGGAGTGTTTCTAAATCCAAACTGCTCTGGGATTGTTATGTTTTGTTTAGTTAATTGACTGTTCAGTGTTTTAGTATATTTTTTTCGAGTAGTTTAACGAGAATGTTAACAGACTGATTGACCTGTAGTTTTGTGGATTTGAGCGGTTTTTACCCTTCTTTGGGAAGTGTACCATGGTGGTTAGCTTCCATCTGTTTGAGAGTGTAATTGAATATATTAAGTAGTAGTTTTATAGCATCCTCCTTTAGATTCACAAGAACTACCGTTGGGATTCTATCGGATCCCAGTGCTTTTTGCTTGGGGAGATGTTTAATAATCCATTTAATTTCACTGTGACATGTTCTTCGGCCTTTATTGTGTGTTATTAGTTCTTTGTAATTTTTCGTTTCTGCCTCTGTCTCCTCCACAAATTCTGGTCAGGAGGGGCTGGTGTTTGGAGTTACGATTTCTTGCAGTGCATCCGCTAGTGCATCTGTCTTTTGTTGGTCTGTTGTAGCTATGGTTTGGTTATGGTGTAAGGGAGGGATTTCTAACTTGTTGCAGGTCAGGCAGTACCTACCTTCCACATTGAGTCCCTCTTATAGTTGAGAGTCAAGTGTATGCTGCCATTGATTGGAGACGTGGGTTGAGACTCTTTTCTGTTCAAGAATGTATAAGTATCTGTAATACTTTTGGTTGATTATGTGTCTTGACTTTCGCCATTTTCGTCTGACATGGTTTCATTTTGCTGTTAGCGAGGTTATATCACTTGGGAGTTAAGTGTTGTTATGGCTTGGCTTGTGGACACCGATGTTGCTGTTGCTGTTTTTATTGCCTGCTCATATTGCATTACTGCCTTGTTCGCATTTTCAATAGAATTAAGTGGGATTGTAGGAAGGTTCTTATAGTGTCAGCAAACTTCTCCCACTCTGTTTTATTGTATCGTTTAATTGGCAGGACTCTGGCTGTATTATCTTCAAGTGTGATTAAAAGGGGAATGTGGTAAGATGATAACTCATTCCTGACTTGAAGGTGAAGCCTTCAAGTTACGTTTTGGGACAGCACCAAGTCAAATATGTTGGCTCTATCTGTTCTGTTCTGTCGGTTTGATTTTCCAGTCGTAAGGCATTTCTTGCAGGGTTTGGCTCATTACAGCCCCAAATTAGGTGTTTTGCATTGAGATGCCCTGCAATTAGTACTTTGTTTTGTTGCATTATGAGTAGAATATTTGCCAAGTTTAGGGTCCCAGTGCGGGCGGGGGGTGCTGCTGCAGTTAATAGTGTTTGACTGTTATCGATTGTGATCAAAATAATTGGTGGTTTCAAGACTTTGTAGTTGTGGTATTTGAGCAAAGTCATGCATTATATTGTTTTATTATGATGGTTGCTGTTGCTGCTGCTGCTGTCAGTGTGGTGAATGGTGTAACCCAGAATATGAAATCTGTCACTACTTTTAAGGTGTGTTTTTGTGATTAGTAACTATGTCTATGATGTGTATAAGGAAGGTGCCTAATTCAGGCTTTTTAGTATCAGTCCTCCTAACGTTCCATGTCATGAGTTTGAGGTGCCCTCTGGTGTGACAAGCAACTGTATGAAGTCTCTGTACATTGCTAGAATGGAGCAGGTCTCCAAATTATCTGCTTCCATTAGAGTTCCAAAGATAAACAGGCACATCTCTTTGAAGACCTATCATCCATCCTGGTCGCTAGTCCTTAATGGTACATTTTCCTTTGATAAGCAATCCCCTTGTTGTGGGCTGTCGGGAGTTGAAGCTGCGTTACTTGTCTTAGGACTGGTCTCTGACTGTTGCTCCCTAGTCTGCTGCTGTGGTCCACGGGATCTTGACCTGTCACCCCCACACAGTCACCTCCTGTCACACCCAGTCACAGATGTGAACGGTGCCCACGCTGTGACAGCTCCCTGCATATTCCCAGGTATGCCAGCCAGACGCCCGTTGACCCCTTGGAGGTTGTGTGCTGCAGCAGCTTGTCTTTGGTACTTGTTACAAGCATGGTACCTGGCCCCATGGTCCAAACCAAGACAGAGGGCGCTTTTCCTCTGCAAGGGCGGCATGTCACAGCCTCACGATTCGTGGGTGCTGGCATACTTGGAGCATACCAACGTACCTGTGTTGCACCACTCTTTGGTGTGTCGGAGCTGCTGACATCGACTGCACTAGATGGGGATGACGGATCGTCTGTACGGCACCACCTTCACCCGAAAATGGAGCACGGACTGGACAAGCCGAAGGCAGTCCAAATTGTAAGCAGCCTCGACGTCCACCATGTAGAATGGCAGAGGCATCCAGGCCTGGTCATAACGCCTGAGCTGCACGACCCTCAGCAGTGAAAAGTGCGCGGCTTGCAGCTTGGCATTAATTGCCTCTGATGCTCCATTGTAGTACATGCACTTCAGCATGACTCTGAAGGTCTGGAGGTTCCCCCTCTGGCTAGTGATTTGAAAGATGATGTGGCAATCGTTTAGGAAAGCGCACATCCTGGTGTAGTCCTGGGCAGATCGAGCCCTGACCATGAAGTCTCGGGAGATCGAGGCCCGGGTCACTACATAGCTGTCATTGGGATGTTATCTGACAAAGTCAGCCAGGTTCTGGAAAAGAGTGACATGCTGCTTTGTAAAGTAGATGGGTGCTTGGAGACAGGCTTGGGAGTAGGAGGTTGTCGCAGAGGATGAGGATGGGTTGGTGTTTTGAGGTGAGAGTACCTCAGGTGGGCAGGGAGGTAGGAGGGGATGAGTGGGGCAGGAAGGCCCCAAGAGGGGCGACAGCCTGAGAAGGAGGTGGGGTGTTGCAGGATAGGTGGCCGATTGTTGAATTAGCAGAGGAGGATCTGGATGTGGGAAGTGGGGTGTCAAGGGCAGCCTGGTTGACGGGTGAGTTGGAGATGGTTGGACTCGGGGTGAGGACGGGTTAGGTGGGGAGACTAGAAGCAGAGGGAGGTGAAGGTTGAGAGGTAGGGGAGGGATTGGTTTGGGAGTCAGAGTTAGTAGCAGCAGGGAGGAGGGATGTTACACCAGGAGTGCCCTAGTTAAGCTGGGTCGTGACAACCGCTTGCCTTCTGATCCACAACCCACTCAGTGATTGCTTCTTGAGACTTCTTTTGGTCATCTTGGAGAGGCATCTGAGTCTATACAAATGAGTTAACCAACAATGATTCAATTAGATTGGTGTGGGTGGACATCGTAGAAAACGTAACTACTTAATTGGATGTTCAGTCTTTCTAAATTTGTGCTTATTGAGCAGATTGATTTCCATTTTTAAGGCTGGTTTCTAAGAGGAACTGAACTTAAATCTAGCATCACGGTTCAGTGAGCTTCTCTCAAAGGAAAAGGCGAGAGCCTCCATAGCTCTTCATTCCTAATAACTGCTGCATTTTGCCATGATTATTGTCTCCTGAATGTTGGCTATATGACCTTATTAAAGCAGTGTTCTTGTCAGTCCAGACTTTTTAGGTGGCATTAAACGAATGGTCCATTCATGTTCTTTTATCCTGGATGTCCAAGAGCATCTAGAATATATTCATCGCCAAGAAAGTTTCAGATCTTATTTTACTTCTTTTTTTGTCATGAAGTATGCATAGGTATCATTTCAGTATTATTCCTTTACACTTTTTCTTTGGCATGGGATTTCTAGAACTTTTTGATACCTGTTCTCTGTGTTTTATCACTTTCCAGATTTCAATTAGTTTTCAAAGAACATTTTTGGATCCCTTACTGGGAGTATGAATAACATTTTTCTTGGCATTTCCTGTGTAAATAACAAAGGTAGTTGATGACAGCGATTATAATTAGAGATTTAAATATTTGTCCCAAAATGTGATTTAGTTTTAAAAATAAAATTGTAAATATGGTGATAAGTAAGATCTCTTTAAGATATGGTGATAATTAAGAGTTTATTTTCTTATAATGATGATAATAATACTTTATTATCACCTTATGTTTTACAAGCATTGTTGAAAACAGGCAAGTCGTCGATTATATACAATTAAAGTTGCTGGATATTGTGATATATATACAGATATTAGAAGAAGCTAAAACTTTGTTATTCTAAATGTATAATGTCTTGTACACCTAATACCATGTGTAGGTATTAGTCATAAGTATTGTAAAATAAACTAGCATTCAAATGATAAATTCTGAAGTGGTAGCCTTAGTTTAGAAATTCATCAAGTGAATAAAAAAACATTGTTAATTAAATATGATTCCAAAACAAATTTGAATTTTGTTAAGTTACTAGACACTTTAACTTCTGCTGGGAGTTTGTTATATAGCTTGGCTCCCATGTAACTAGGCAACTGTCACAGAGGTGGAGTCTATGAATCATAATAGCGAAATTATTCTTGTTTCTTGTGTTGTGGTCATGAATATCCGAATTTGTTTGCAAATTTTTGGGTGTAATAGTTGACAAACTCTCCTGGGAACCACATATTAATTACATCACTACAAGGCTCTCAGGAGTTATATATCTTATCAAAATCTTAAAAAGCTGTGTACCGAATACATACATTAGATCTGCTTACTTTGCTTTTTTTCATAGCATTATATTATATGGTATCTTACTTTGGGGTAGTAGTAGCAGCCACGTTAGTAATATCCTACTATTGCAGAAGATTATCCGTATATATCTGATACAGACAAATTCGCACATTGTAAGCCATTATTTATTAAATTAAGAATAATGACAGTAGTAAACTTATCCATCTATACCGTCCTAATTTATATAAAAAAGAATTTATCTGATTACAACTATAGACAGGATATCCATAAATATAATACTAGGTATACAGACCAAATTGATACACTTTATCACAGGCTTGCAAAATCACATAATAGTTTTGAAATATTAGGTATAAGAATGTATAATGCACTTGCAGATTATGTAACTCAACTGCCAAATAACAGTTTTGAACATAGGCTTTATGACAGATAATTAATCAACCCATTCTACTCCCTACAGGAATTTTTTGAAAATGCATCTCAATTGTAAATAGTGTCACCTATTCACTGAGTGTTGTAATCTGTATTGTATCTTCTGACGCCTATTGCTCTAAAGTTCAACAACAACAAAATTCTTAATAATAATAATACTGGTTATGTCACCCCAGCAGTCACGCTGAACTTATAAGTTTCTACTCACTCTGCTGTTTATGGTAATATTTTAATAAATTGTATTGTTCATTGATTGAATTGTTCATTAAATTGTATTGTTGCACATATTTTTGAGACTTGCCATGGCTGTATTAAGGTTAATGTATTTAGTTACCTCTGTAGTCAGACTGATACATACAAAATATACTTACTTCTTTTTGTAATAATTTTGTAAAATGACTATGTGAATGCAAAATTGTACTTTCTCTACTACTTATATTATTTTGTTAAATTGCATTGTATTGACATTGCCTATTGCTGTATTTAAGCTTCATGGCAAAAAAATAAATATCTTCTTGACCTAATGAGAACAGAAGTGTGTTTTGCAGAGCTGGACAACTCCTATTTTTGGAAAGGTTAAAAAATGATAGGAACATTGGAAGAGGTTTATATTCTTATAAGAAAACAATGTTGAGAAATAAATAATTTTTGTTTGAAAAATTGGCATCATTCTTTACATAGGCACTTATTGAATTGTCCTCATATGCTTCTAGTTCTCTGTTAAATGTTTAAAATAATTCCAATAATTTTTGTCATTTACAGAAAGGTCCAAGTTTGAAGACATCTACATCTGCTGTTCGAACAGCATACATTGAATGTATGTCAGCTTGTTTTCATGGCAACACACTCTCATATGGAGTAGAACTCATACCTCTGTTGTTGAAAACAATTGAGAAAGCCGTTTCTCAGCCTACACAGGTATAGTGTAAATTGTTTTGTTTATTTGTTTTTTAAAGTGAGGAAGTTTTAAAAATAATTTAATTTTGAATTATATAAGGTTTAAAACACATTTTAAAGGTAGGGAAATTGAGGGATCCATTTAAAAATACAAACAAGTTTAAATTTGGGTTTGTAAAAATGGAGTTTTAGTATGTTAAATACAGACATACATAAGGGGACAGTGTACAAACATGGAGTTTAGACAGTAATCCCAAACATGGAGTTTAGACAGTAATCCTCAGAAAAAATAGAGCATGGAAAAAACAACATTTACATCATTTGACAAAATGTACAATACATAAAAGACTATTCAATGGAAATGAGTAAAATTTGTACTATATAATAACTATGAAAAGAGGAGTATTTTGGTTTATGTTTCAAGATTCTGACTGTTAAAATAGATTTTAATAAATTCGGATATATAAAAATAAATTAAGAAAATATTTTCCAAAAGCATACAAAACTTATGTACATTTTTCTTGGGAACCATATGGAACTCACAACAGAAAAAATGCAGGCATGTTTTGAATACATTTAGCTACTCTGAAAAGCAGAATTCTTAAATATAATTAATTGGTGAAGTCTACAAAAAATAATTAGTAAATTGGAAAATATGTGTACATTTTTATGCAATTTTACAACTGGTTTTCAGTTTGCACATAAGCTTAATAAGCACCGAGCCCTACAACTCCTGCTTTACAAACTCTCTGTGCGAGTGTGCATGCATGCATGCATGCATGTTAAAGAAATGTAGAAAATTTCAGGCCTCTATGATTAGTAGTTCATGAGAAAAAGTAACGTTCATGAGAAAAAGTAACCTATGCACTACAACTTTACATATTGAGGAAAGGTAGTTTGAAGTTTGGTGGTGTTCTGCAAGCATCCCTTAATACATTCCAGGATCATAGTCATCAACCTCATATAGGTCCTCCAGCTGCTTCTCTACTTGCGTTTTTTACTCTAGCCTCTTGTTGAGGCTTGTGCTGCTCTTGGGGCATGGTAGAGGCGTTGCTGGTCGATATGCTGAAAAGCTTTTACTGTGTTGATCCTTGTTTTCAGTCCCATTTCACTTAAGCCGTACACAAATCTTACATTTATATCGTAGAACCTGTGTCTTGTAGTATCAGATATCCTGGTGGAATTGCTTCTTTCACAATTTGTACATGACAGAGTTATTTGAGAGCACAAGCCTAACCTATTATTTACATTTTCTTCTATGTCCAAGTAGCCCACACCCTTGCAATGTTTACATTGTGTGTTTTTGCTTATAAAGGAAGACAACTGTACACTAATAATACTATTACCATTATCTATAGATGTATTTACACCAAGGACAATTTCTGTACATCCATTGTATTAGAAAGCTTCTTTGTCGAAGAACTTACAATTTCAGACACAAATTCACTGTTCCCACTATTAGCACATGGTTCTTGTCAAACTTGAAGGTTATGGCTATTAGTTTTCTCAGTAAATATGTATTGGTTTCCACAAAACTTGCTTTTTTTGTACACTCTTCTACTTCTAGGCATATTGCTGTAATTAAATACCTAACAGAAGTAATCACTGATGTCAAAAAAGTGCAAATACTAGTTTTGTTTACTTAACACAACAAACAGAGGCACACTAGGAAATATAAGAGCAAGCTGCAAGGCAGCCACAACATCTCAAGATGGAAAACAAAATTTACCACAGACAATTCTTACACCAAAGACAGGAGATACACGAATTTGGATGGAAGGAACCTATTGGGGGCATGGCAAAATGGTATGTCTGAATTTAAAGAGCAGCATGCCAACTTAAAACTGTTATAAAACTGTTAATAATTGTACAAACAACATAAATGATGTCATTTTGTTCAAGAAATTTCAGAGAATTTTTTAAGCTAAAAGACAAAAAAATGTGATTTTTTAGCATTTCAAAGTACACTGTCTCCTTAAATTGGAAAGTTGAATTACTCAAAAATTGCACTTATACTTAAGTTGGAAGATTGAATCACTTGAAAAATACAATTCCGTCCATAGTCAAGCCATAAATGTTTTCTTCCCTCCCCTTTACTGATACATTATTGGTGAGCTACCAAGACAAGATGTCTGAAAGTACGTTAAATTTTACTTATTTAATTTTGTATAAAGTAGCCAAAGACCTGTGGTTCATGTCCTGGTTGTTCCAATGATTTTAAAATCTAGTTCACTATCCAGCTTTAGCAATATGAAAAAAAGCTATCATCTGAAATAAGTGATCAACTATAAATACTTGCAAATTGCTTTAGAGTATTTGGGATTGCTTTGAAAAATTTATTGGAATACATGATGAGAAACTATATTCACATTGATATCTTGCCCATGATAGCTCTAAGATGTATTGGGCTGTGCACTATTTGTCTTGGGTGATCATTCTGATGGGTATTTGCATCTTTCTCTCTTTTTAACATCAATTATCCATTTCCGTTTGTTTTTAATATTTTAAAATATTGCCCTAAGTTCTCCACTAACTGATGGAGCATTGTTGTAAGAGTTGTGAAAAATGCTACATAGGTCAGACTAAAAGAAATCTAAAAACCAGAGTCAAAGAGCACTTTAGAAACATCAGATTGAAACAAGAAGATAAGTCAGCAGTAGCATTTCACTTTTGGAATGAAAACCATGACATTGATCCAAATCCAAAATTATTAAAAGGAGTGATAAACCACAATAAATTGACAACATGGGAGAACATATTCATATGGAAAAATAAGGATCGCGTAATGAACTTTGAAATCCCACCAGTAGATAATTTGACAAAGAAGTTCATAGTTCCACCACGAGAGAGAGAGCAGACAACAACAGATGCCAGTTGGACAGATATTGAAAATGGAGGCGAATGCCTTTGGAACTAGTCTCTCATAAATGTAAACAAGTAAGTGACGAGTATTAATAAACCAACTACAAATAGTTTCTGAGATTAATTTTGACGTCACTGTTACTAAATTCCTCCAAACACACATATCCAGAAATACTATTTGTGGGCAAATTACTTTTAATGGTTTTGGCTGAGATATACTTGGAAAAGTGTTGTAGCATGATTAAATCTATAACAATGAGGACAAATGGTTAATAGAGTTCTGTGAAGAGAATAACCTTTGGATATCTAATGATGTTAAATGGAAATATGAGTGTGGAGATTTTACTTTTGCAAGCAAATTGGGCATAGGGCTATAGTGTATGCTGTATTTGTTAGATCTTGATAAATATATAATAGAATGTGAAATTATGAACATGATATGTATAGTAATCGTTTTCCATTAGGAATAGAACTTAAAATATTAGAGGCTATTAGCATTAAGATAGATTATGCTAGGTGTCAAATGGGATCTCTTTATGAGATTATTAGAAGACAAAAATTGAGGAAAGTATGCTAAGTATTGAGGGAGTGGTTAAAAGAGTGGTAAACAAAGTGAACATTCTATCGAAATTTAACTGTATTGGAACACCACAGTGAAGCGAAAAATTATTAATTTTTAGATGAGTCGTATTTATTACACATCTGCTTCACTTTCGTACCTATTTTGAGGACATGTTTCGCAAATCATCGTTTGCATCTACGGCAATGGAGTCGCATAAGAGCCGTAGATGCAAACGATGATTTGCGAAACATGTCCTCAAAATAGGTACGAAAGTGAAGCAGATGTTTAATAAATACGACTCATCTAAAAATTAATAAAGTGAACATTATTGAGAGGAGATTTTAAAGAAATGATAAGAATGCAGAGAGGGCAAAAGGAGGGTAGAGAGAGAGTTATTATGTTGGAGACAAACAGGAGATAAAGTAGATAGGGAAAAATTATTATACAGAAAGATGGGGATACAGATGTCAAAGAGGGTGTGTGTGTGTGGGTGGGGGTGGGTGGGTGTGGGTGGGTGTGTGGGGGTGTGTGTGCGTGCGTGTGTGTGTGTGTGTGTAAAAAAAGTTTAGCCAGAAGTTGAATCAGGCAACAAAGAAGGCAATAGTAGGCAAAATGTACAGAAGAAAATGGGGTTATGTCATATTAGCCACAACATGGACCAATTTTTTTAATATATTCTGGAAATTAAACTTTGATCATATAAGTTAATTTGATATACAGCAAACCATGGAAGCAAATTTACATAGAATGAAATAGGAGTATATATTAAAAAGTTGAAATTTAATAAGGCTGTGGAATAGACAGAATTCCAGGGAAATTTTGGAAATCATGGGCAGAGGATCAAAACACATGAAAAATATTAGTTCAGGTACTAAACCTAATTTTTGAAGAGGGTAATATACGAAAAAATTGGAGAGTAGGAATAGTAGCCCCAATATACATGATATGGATATTACCATGCATGTTAAGTTAATCAAGGAATTGATCTAATTCTTCATTCCCATGCAGCCAAATTAGCAATGTATCATCTGCTGTTAATGAACAGGTAAGGGAGAGATATTCACAGTGAGCAATGTATCCTCTTGGACATTCTGACAACCAAAAAATCTGACATGACATTTGGTCTCACAGTTTATAGGAAGCCATCACATATAGGCTGTTATCTCTTAGAGTTTGAATCACCATCCTTGGCAAAAGAGAATTATTGGAAGAGGGAAGACAGATCTGTCAATTGGCCGCACTAAAACAAGAACTAAAACTTTTACACCAAACCCTACTGAAGAAAGATATCGTCAGAAGTAATCAGGGTATTACATCCAAAGGGATAATGCAACTTCAAAGAGAGTACGAAACAACATAATGTATTTCTACCATATATAGAGGTCACAGTTTGCATTGGAAAACTACTAGAAAGGGTGAAAATTAAAACTATTTTCGAACTAACGATCAAAGTAAAACCTCAAATCGGCAAAGGACAAATAGAATCCTTATCCTTGCAAGGAGTATACTGTATACCATGCAGCTATGGTCAAGTGTACATTGGAACCACCAAGTAGAGTGTAAACACAAGAATAAAAGAACATAGAGTAACTGCTGTTCGGAAGATACAGAAAACTCTGCAATAGCCAAATACAGTTTATTAAGGAGTCATGACATCTGGTCCAATGAAGACACAGCTCTCGACTCCACAGCCATTATCTTCCGAGAGGCTATAAACATTTTAAAACATATAAATAACTTCAATAGAAAAAAGAAAGCAGAACACATTCACAGCACATTAATACCAGTACTGGCTTGTATAGCCATGCAGCCTAGCTAAATGTATAACTTGATGCAGGGCACTGATAGGCTGGTGTGGAGCCATAAGGAGTAAATGGGGCAGACTCATTCAACCATATATAAGATGGACGCTTCTGACGAGCGCTACTTAAGCAACTTGCATTAAGAAGTTGCTATCCCTCTAAGGAATCCCGGTGGAATGATGGGCGAAATGTTAAGTGTTTCATCAACTGGACCATGGCCAAGAAGCCCAAAAACATTTTATTGGATATATGCTGGCTGTGAAACCGTAAGGTTGCAATTCCTTTACTGTATGTGTGATTCTTTTATGTCACTTGAAACTGAGATTAAATTTTCAGTTATTATTTTTACATTTTCTTAATATTGATTTGCTAGTTTACTGTTCATTAAAATACCATATTTTCGCAAATCTAATGCACACCTCTTTTGACCAAATGTAGTACTCAAAATCGTGATGCACATTAGATTTGAGTGTGCATTAGTTTTGAGTGAAAATACGTTCTGTAGAATGTCAGTAACTTCATTGTTTTTTAATTTATTATATCAGTGGATTGCTGGAATACATTTATCTTTAGCCTAATATTGAACATTCGTTTAATATGCTGCGGAACTACACTATTATTGAGAAGGGGGGAAAAGGAAGCATTTTTAAGTTACAATATGGAGGGTAAACAGACAACATCTTATGATGCTTCTTTAAAGCAAAGTAATCCTTTATGCTGAAAAAGAAAGGTAATAGAAATGCTGAAAGGGAGCTCAGTGTATCAGAATAACGTTCACTTGTGCCAAAAACAGAAATTGACATAACTTGCTCCTAAAGCTATTAGGAAGAAATGTAAGGGTCCTCGCAAAAATGTCACCTAACAATAGAGCACCTTAAATTCTGTAGTCTGATGATTTATGTATATCATAAATTCATTGTTGCATAAAATAAATGTAAATACAATACCTAATATTCGTCAATGATGCACATTATATTTGACACAAACCCTTTTTTACAATTTAAGTTTCAAATATGGGGTGTGCATTGGATTTGCATAAATACTGTAATGAGTATTTCCAATCAATTCTTTGAGAATGATGCTTTTATAGTAAAAGTGAAAAGAAAGTAAAAACATGTTGGATGCACTTTAATTTTTTGTTGATATTTGTGCCGTAGGATGTGAAATGTAGCATTTATTTCTTTGGGATAAAACTGAGATTTTGAAGTTTAAATTGTCTTTTACAAGAGTTGGAGAAGGTAAAGTTAAGAGGGCATGTATAATAATTATAATATAGTGTGCAGAAGTTTAAGTAAAATTTCAGGATTTTTTCACCTTTAAAATTAAGATATTTGTTACTTTATAATGTGCTAATTTGTTTGTTTCTCAGTTTTAAATCACTTGGTAGAAATAGTATTCATTTTAAGCATTAATGTTTTCTCATGATTTTTA
Source organism: Mantis religiosa (assembly GCA_030765055.1). Taxonomy (NCBI): domain Eukaryota; kingdom Metazoa; phylum Arthropoda; class Insecta; order Mantodea; family Mantidae; genus Mantis; species Mantis religiosa. Next base: position 205,444,417 of record CM060947.1, on the reverse strand, counting down.
GATTCCTATTGTAACAGAAGCCCTTTGTGCTGCATGTCTGTTACTCAAAATGGCATCCGCTGACATTGGAGCAGACAAAAAATTAGACAACCTGTGGAATGTAGTTCTAGATATGGACAAACAATTGTTTGTTTCAGATAAATTCCTTACTCTTGCTTCAGATGAAGGTATGTAAGAGACATGCATATTGCTTTAAGAATTAAGCTATGTCTTGTTGGTAACATTTTGAGCCATATTTAAATTGCAAGTTGGAAAAGAAGTATTAAAGAATGTAAATCATATTCCTTAGAATATTAAAATGTGGAGATACAATTTCACAAATGTTCTAACAGAACAGAAGCTACCACAGTGATCTGCCTACCAAGGCTAGGAAATAACATTTTGAAAGGGTGTTACATTGCTAGAACAGCAAAGTGAGGAGGACATCTTTTGTGCCATTTTCATTTGCAGATGTATCTGTCAGAATTTTCTTCTTCATTGTCACAGAAATTAAAATTACTTTTATTACTTTCAACATAAGCATAACTTCTTGCTCAGTCACTGATGTTTTGTTTTGCCTTTGTTGTATACTTAACAAAACAGCATAAAATCATGTGACAATTACCTTGTCAAAATCAAGAAAGATTGGGTTAGTATTTCAATATCAAATCTCTGAGATACTAGAAGGAAGGTTCTGATTTCAGATATTAATACATTCTTATTTGCCTTGTATAATCAGCCACATGGCTGAATAAATTCACAATAACCTGAAAACGAGAAAGAAATCAGTACACAATATTTCAGTTCATAATGCCCGAGAACAGCAACAGGAATGCACATATGTAGCAAACTGGAAAGTCTGTTTTGCACATGGAGATATCACTTATTTGTAACTGATCAGTGATTTTTCCACTTACATCCATTTGTACATAAAGCAGGATAGCCAATGTCAAAAATCAATCAAGTAAACAGTTTCTAATTTCAGATCCATTACTATTTTGGATTCATCTAATTGCATTACAGATAAATACAAGTATCATTATTTATTAATATCTTACATTAAAGTTATTTCTTGTTCAACATTGCTCTTTGTTACTTTTTAATGGTTTTTGCTATTCTATGCATTGTTTGCTGTTTTCTATTTCAGAGACAATATTTGTTTTGAGGGAATTTATTTTTTTATATTTGAGAATATCTGTTTGGTTACAAAACTGTAAAAGCATTGTTAGTTATTTTATCATATTCTAGAGCTGCAATCCAAGCAATAGCATTAACACAGAATTCAAAAACAAAAATTAGAGAAATTTGTTGTTTGGTTTAACATACAAAATTTAAGTAAGAGTACAGTCTTCCAGTGGATAACGGCACACTGGATTGAATAATGATGAGAAGGCAGACTTCCTAGCAAAAAAGGGAACCAAAATTCAAAATAAGATGCAATCAAAAGTACCATTGGAATAAGTTTAACATATCATCAAGAAGAAAAGGAATAATGATTATAAAACTAAATTAACCACAAATATATTAAATTCCAAAGGATAAAAATTCTTAAAAAAATTTAAAACTAATTCTTGAACTACCTCAAAAAACAGCTGGTACCATAACGGTATGTTGGCCATGGTAGCTGAATGCCTAAGAGCGACTGGATGGAAACCAGGAGATCCGTGGTTCAAATCCCGGCCATGGCACTAAATTTTTCAGTTGACTCTATCCAAAACCTTAACCTATTCACAGCTAGTGTGAAGGAATGATTTAATTTCCATCGATTAGCTCAAAAAGCTGGTACCATGTTCAAACTTACCACTAGACTTAACCATCTCAGCAAAAGCTTACGTAAAATTGAATTGTTATCTCCAAATTGTTATGCAACAAGGAAGAGGAAGTGAATATGGAACATCTGTCTGTGGACAGCTTAAAAACTATCCAGTCTCAGCCACAAAATATTGGGAGGGAAGAAGGAGAATGACTTTGTTGCTAAATACTTGAGCAGGAACTACATATACATACATATTTGAGAATACAAAGAAACCACAGACAGCACTTTTGTTAGAAAAATCAGTGTTCTATAGATCTAAAGTAGTCAGCATATAGAGTTAGAATTTTTTGAGCTTTCATTTTCTTAGCTTGTGACTTAATAAAGCTCTTGTGGCTGTTTTGTATCACAGCCATCTTGGAGCATATGCACAGTATGAAACTGTCATCCCAGGGAATGAGAGCAAAAAGAGTGAAATTGGATCAGATCTTTTCTTGTTTCTTGGATACAGGAAAGCTTCATATTAGTTGCAAATGCTTTCATTGTAATAGAAGTATTTTATCTTTGTTGTTCTCATTTTGGTTTCTGTCATAATTATCCTAAAGTAGTGTTAAATTTCAAGTCCCAGTTTACCATTCATTAGAGCAAGAACGTGTAGTGTTGTGACACATAGGGTGAAGCAGTGCTTTTTTTCTAGTGCTTAACTTGAGATTTATGTTACCGTAAGTTCACATAGTTAAATGGACTTCACAGTTGAATGTGTGTATATTTTATTCACTATTTGTGATTTGTTCTGCAATGTCATGGCATTGTCATTTAAAAAATAACAAGTACAAAGCTATCAAAACTGTGTAATTCAACACATTTTCAGTATGCATTTGCTGTTTTAATACAGCATAATAACAGTACTAATATAAAGTTTTTTTAACTTTGTTTTTGACCAAACATTGTATTTTGAAAGAACTTTGAAAGAGCGATGTGTTTTAAATTAACCTTAAAAATGAATTGGATGTGAAAACAAATATCTCTTACTGTACATTGTGTTATGAGAACGGGAGCAGATAGCTCTTGAAACATGTAATTAGTAGTAGGTAATGATTATGTTTCTTCTCTCAGTTCATCTTTAAAGTTAATTATAAACAAATTTTGCAATACTGTGCCAGCTAAACTGTCTAGTGGAAAAATGGTGCATTTGCAAAAGTTTTATTACATAAAAAGATATAAAAATTATTTGTGGTTGGTTTATTGACACTCGTCACTTACTTTTTCATATATTTATGAGAGACTAGTTTCAAAGGCCCTGGCCTCCATTTTCAATCTCTTCCCAACTTCTCTCTCATAAATATATGAAAAAGTAAGTGACGAGTGTCAATAAACCAACCACAAATAATTTTTATATTAATTTTGACGTCACTGTTACTAAATTCCTCCAAACACACAACATAAAAAGATGTTTGTGTTTAACTTATCTGGCATCCCTGAAAAAGAAATGCTTTTACATGGGATGTATTAGAATAAAATAGTCCACATTTTTGCACTAATAGTAGCAGTTTTCCTAGTCAGAGTTTTGAAAGGTGTGTAACTTAAATAGCATTAAGTTAATTGATGGAAATTAATCGTTCCTCCATAGTAGCTGTGTATAGGCTAAGGTTTTGGATAGATAGTCAATCTGAAAAATTCAATGCCATAGCCGGGATTTGAACCACGGATCTCCCAATTTCCGTCTGGTTGCTCTTAATCTTTGAGCTACCGTGGTCAATGTGCCGTTATGACAATAATAATAATAATAATAATAATAATAATAATAATAATAATAATAATAATAATAATAATAATAATAATAATGAGAAAAGTGCACTCAGATTGAGCATTAATATACAAGCACACAAGCCTGTTGTGCAGTTTCCATCAATTAACTTAATAATAATGGTTAAATGATGAAGCCTGAGACTCAGGTACTTACAATAGTAAGTTGCTGCAAACAGTGTGTATCTCGAATACGAGGACCCCCAGTGGTTTACCGGGAAAACATACAAATCAATTGGAGAATTCAATGTCATGACGGCATGTTGGCCAGGGTAGCTCAAAGGTTATGAGTGACCGGACAGAAACTGGTAGATCCGTGGTTCAAATCCTGGCAATGGCATTAAATTTTTCAGGTTAACTTTATGTCAAATAGCATATTAAATCAGGCTTCATTGTGACACAAAATGTAAATGTATTTTCTCTTAATTTTGTGGTCTGTTTTGAGTAAAGTAGTAGAGAAGCTCATGCCACTATTTACCTTTGAAATCGTGAATATCTTTTGTTCTATATGTCGTCAAAATGTAGTTCTTCCAACTAAAATCAAATTTGGAACATGACATTGCAGGCTTCATCAGTTATTTTTCACAAGTTTTTTACCATACACAAAATAGAATATAATTTTGTAAGGTACAGGTCAAATAGACTAACATTTCATAATAATGTAAAAATGCAAATCAGGGAACAATTGCATTGTAGAAAATCACACTTTGAACATTTTAATTATGGTCTTTTTACTTTGGGTCATTCCTCCGGCATTCCAAAACAGCACTGAAAAGTGCTCTTCTTTTGTATTGGAAAGCATGCCTGCATTGTAGTCCCTTTAGCGTTATCCAGGGAACACCACGTGGAGGCGGACTATGTTGTTGTTTATAAACGACCTAGCAGATGCACTGAAGAAACTAGATAACATACAAGTGGGAATGTATGCTGATGACCTAGTAATATGGACCTCGGAAAAAAATATAAGTTCTGGGAAACATTATAAAAAGTTACAAAAAACAATAGAGAATGCAATTATAATACTGGAACAATGGACTAACCATAACAATATGGAGGTAAACACAGAAAAAACCCAATATCAACTGTTCACAATGCAACACAAAACAGAAAATATATGTCTGCAAATCAATAACAAAAATTTACAAGAAGCATCCACAACAACATATCTAGCAATAGAACTAGACCGGAAACTATCAATGAAAGAACATGTAAACAATGTAACAATAAGATCAACAAAAAGAACATCTTAAAACGCCTAACAGGAAAGAAATGGGGTGGAAATATGGACCTCTTTTATTACACATATAAAATGTACATAAAACCCAACTTACTATTTGGAGGAGAACTGCTGGCAACAGTAAGCAAGAAACTCAAAAGGAAAATAGAAACCTCACAAAACAATTCACTAAGAATAATAACAGGAGCTGTGAAAAAAACACCAATTGCCATACTACAGAACTTCACAAAAAATATGGCCATAGAACTGGAACATGAACTAAAGGCAATTACCCTAGCACAAAAACTGCTAGTTAACAAAAATAGACACAAGTGGTATTACACAGCAGATAATATAAGCAATCTAAAAACCCAAAAAAGCTTCAGAACATACATCAATAACTCAAAAAACAAGAACATAATAACAAATATAACAACAATAGAGGAAACAAGCCCAACAGAATATATTGACATACATCATAAGAATGACCTGTTATGTACAATACATTAGCAAAACAATTTATCAGATGAAATGAGAGCAATAGCAATAGCCACAGAAAATGAAAGATATCCAGAAAAAGAATGGCTCCGAATATATACAGATGGATCCTTTATAAACTCCTGGTGCAGGAGTATACTGCAAACATTTTGCACAGTATCTAACACTAGACGAAACTTCAAATCATTATGATGGAGAACTAACAGCCATAAAAGCAGCACTGCAGAATGTCCTGTACAGACTGTACATAAAGCAAAACATAGTTATCTTAACAGATTCAAAATCAGCCATAGATGGGATTGTAAATTATAAAACCAAAACAACAAGAAACATCAAAGAAATAGAAGTTTAATTAAAGCTGTCGAATCAAGAAACCATGTCACCCTGCAATGGATTCCAGCCCAGGTTGGACTTCTAGGTAATGAACATGCTGACCAACTAGCAAAAAAATGTGCAATTCAAAATATAAAACCTGTAAGACAAACTGAAATTAATAAACAATTAAACAACATTAAGCTATCAAGATTTAACTGTATTGGAACACCACAGTGAAGCGAAAAATTATTAAATTTTAGATGAGTCGTATTTCTTACACTTCTGCTTCACGAAAGTGAAGCAGATGTGTAAGAAATACGACTCATCTAAAATTTAATAACATTAAGCTACATTTTAAAAGACAGCAGAGACTTGATGAAGAAGATAAACTAAAATACAAGGATTATAAGAATATTGGAGACAAATCTGACATACAAAAACTACCAAGAAAAACTGCAGTGGCCCTATTTAGAATGGAAACTGGCCATGATTGTCTTGCAGAACACCTTTATAAAATACACTGCATACCTACACCCAAATGTACTATCTGTAAAGAGGATGTCATCATGAACAAACAACATTTGGACAAATGTAATGGTCTCAAAAGTGGGAACCTACAGGCTTTATATTGGGAAGCTAGGGGGAAAATGATGCAAATCAATTAATCCCCAGTGCCATTAGTCAACAACAACATTTTAAGTATTTTGGATCTTGTGTGCAGAGAGGAAAGATGCAATAGAAATTCTTGTTCAGTATACCATATATAATTATGGAAGTCAATAAATTCATTTTCTGTGTAATCAAATACAATTACTGGGAGAAAAAAAATTGAGTGGTGTATAAAAGTATTACTATGTATGCTTAGTCTTTGACATCTCTAATCTGCAGCATGGCAGCCCTGGAAAACCTGAGCTGATCAGCTCAACTCTCAGCTGATATGGATGATTATTAAGGGGACTTGTGGTTCACACTATATTGTTGGTTTCTGTGTTCTACAGATCATTGCTTCTTATTGTTCCTTAAATGCATTATGATTAGGCTTTGGACATAACTTCAAGTTAATTTCTATTATACTGTTTTGTTATTTACAAGCAAACAGAGAGGAGAGAAACACCAGTCTCATGCACTGCTGAGATTGCCAATGGCCAGTATTGTTTGCAGAGGGAGAAGTTGTAGTTCAGCCCTGTGTGCACCTATTTTCTAGTCACAGTTGAAGAAATGGGTAACTGTGTCTGAAGCCTAATCATGATGCGCTCAGTGGGCACCAGTCTTGTACATTGGACAAAAGACCTCTATCCCATGGGTAGTACCAAATCCAAGTGTATTTCAATAGATTTCAAGTATTAATTTATTAAACTCTTTTAATTTCAACATAAATATGGGACAAAATACATTTCAGGATTATTAAGGATGCAATATTTCCATAAATTTTTCAAAATTCTCACCTCCTCTACTGTTGATAAATATCTTATTTTTAAAGAAATGCACTATTTTTTGTGGTATATGTATAAGTAAATATAACCTCACTGTTTTATTAATGCCATAAGCAGAAACTATTAATATAAACTTTCACTTACAGCACTGTTTCATGTAATGCAGTTGTGTGAACGGCTACTGATGGACCATGCTCATAGACTAAATGGGAGAGCCAGTCCATTGCACAAAGCTATCATCTTCTGTCTAACAGCACCCAGTTCCTGTTTGCGTTTAAAATGCAGTCCTATAGTAAAGAAATTGGTATCAGTTCTGGGTGGTACACAGCTGGCACGATCCTTACTGAAAGAATTCAACAGATTTCTTATGCAGACTCCTGAAGAAAAAAAAGAAACTCCTGAAGGGGGAGGGGGAGGGGCTAGAGGTGATACAGCTGGTAAGGTACTTGCTGGCTGTATCACCACATTTTGTGCTGGATCTAATCTTGTTCCTGAAGATGCTCAGTTCCTTGCTCTGGACAGTCTAATGTGCTGTCATCACCCATCAATTAGTAAGTAAAATAGTGTTTAATATTATAATGAATAAATGAGAAATATCAAACTAATTCTTTTTGCTCGAATATATGCGAGGCATATTACTAATAGTTTTAATAAATGTTAGTTTCAGTTTTATGTTTTACATATTTGAAGGTGCTTAATATTTTCTAATACAAAATGTGAAAGTTTAGAATTAGCAAGACTGAATAAAGTTTCGAATAATAATGAATTAATATTTTGATAACTTTTCAAATAGAAGTAAACAGCAAAATGTATATGCATATAATATTATGCATAAGGCAACAAATTAGTTTATCACTTACTTTGATTCTTCATATCAAAAGCTGTATTACAAAATAAATAATAATGGTAGTAGAGAATTATATGTTTGGTTTAGTTACAAAACTGAATAAGGTTTCACTAAGAAAATAAAACTTTGAGGCTATAGGGAAAAACTGTGCTTTTTGAAAGAGAAAATCGGAACAAAAGTAATAGAAAATAGAAGTGTTTAATGATGAAGTAAGGGAGAGATTTCACAGTGAGCATAATAGAGTTAAAATTTGTATTCTTAATATGGAATTGTAAGAATTGGGAAAAATCTTATTTAAAGCGTCGAATAGATCATCTTTGTTGAGCTTCAAAAATAAAAAAATAAAAAGTGAAAGTATATTTGTCACAGTATAAATAGGAGGCATGTCCAGAAAAATGGTAATAAAAATATTTGGTAACAAAATATTTGTTATGTAAAAAATGAAGCTAGCTACAGTGAAGCAATAAATATTACACATAGTAAATACAAGTGATGTAAATTTTTCTTAAGATAAGTGAAGTTTTTGTTGCAAATAGTTGTATTTGTGTAAAATATTTGTTTTTAAAACATTTATTTGTACATGAAAGCACATACCTTAACCTGTTATTTTTATGTAGTTCTCATCATTGTTCAGGCATTTGTCGTAACAGGGAATAAACTTTTATAAGAAAGATGTTGGCAGTAAAGACAACCACTGCTGAACATTTGTTTTTTCAAGGCGCTTTCCTCTGAAATCATGCTTCAGGTTTAAGAAGGTTCAGTTAGTCAAAAGGCACAATTCAGGGCTGTACGATGGATAATTGACTTGCTCCCAACCAAATTGTGAATGCAGTTTAGTGTAACACTAGCAGGTCATGCATTGTCAGGAAGTAATGCAATGCCTGACGAAGCATTCCATGCTTTTTGTTTCGAATTACATACTGAAGATTTCTCAATGTTTCATAGTATTATGTCACATTGAAGGGTGCTTTCTGGAAAGGAACTCAACAAGCAGAATACTCAATATGTCCCAAAACTCATGCACACATATACCTACCTATGTAGCATAGATGGTAGCATGTCTACCTCACGTTCAAGAGGTCCTGAGTTTGAATCTCGGTCAGCATGAGTTATTTGGATAAGGTTTCTTCAGAGGTTTTCCCTTTTCCTGAAAGATGAATGTCGATAATTCTAACATCTATGGATCCTGGGCTCATTTGAGCATATATATCATTCATCTTCCGATATGACATGAAGTTGGAGGACATTAACTAAAAAATAAACAAGAAACACATACATAATGCACATATTTTCCATGCTGACAGTGTTTTGAATTTTCGTAATTTCGAGCATCTTGTGTCTCTCCACTCCATTGACTATTATTTTGATTCTGGAGTGACACAACAAACTCAATTTTTTACCGGTTACTATCCTGCTGAATAATTCATCTTCTTTATCACTGTATCAGGTAAATAATGTCAAAGCACTATTATGTGACTTCGTTTTGTGGACATCTGTAAGCATCTTCGGAACCCAACAGGAAAACAGTTTTCAATAATTTAAGCACATTGTGACCATCTCATGCAAAACAATGTTTGAAATTTATGAAAACACCTCACAAAGCATTCTTATTGTGAATTGTTTGTTTTCAAAGATTGCCTCATTCAATGTGACAACTGAAAGCATCTTACTCCATTGGAAATTTGTTCTTCTGCACTAGCCATGTGTAAATTTGAATTTTTCAGTCTGATTCTATCTGTTCAAATCTTAGCCTACACCCGACTAGTGTGGAATAACAAATTTCCAACAAATAACCTATAGTAGTAACTATAAAGCCTGGGACTAAAGTACTTACAGAGTTAGTAAGTCACCACAAAAGGTGCGTATCTCATTCTATATGAGAGCCCCCAATGGTTTATCAGGAAACATGAGTCAAATGGAGAATTTAATGTTAAAAGTGATTCAAAGGTTAAGAGCGACCAGACGGAGACCGAGAGATCCATGGTTTTCAGTCTGACTCTATCTATGCAAATCTTAGCCTACACACAGCTAGTGTGGAAGAACAGTTAAATTTCCAACGTATAACCTAATAGTGGTAATTATAAATGCTGGGACTTGAATACTTACAAAGTTAATAAGCTGCCACAAAAGGTGTATATCTCATATGAGAGCGCCTAGTGGTTTATCGGAAAACATACAAGTCAGTTGGAGAATTTAATTTCATGATGAGACGTTGGTCATGGTAACTCAAAGGTTAAGAGCGACAGAATGGAGACTGGGAGATCTGTGGTTCAAATCCCAGCCATGTTTCATCATGAACATTGGATTGTCCATAATTGAAATTCCCGTTTTTCTCAACATTCCATCTGTCATTACATTTTCATTTTAAATTTCTACAAAGTGACAATGAATTTCAGTTGGGTTAACATTCCTTGCATTCAAAACTATATTACAGAATGCACTTCATAGTTGTTGGGATCAGAAATTGTATTAAACTTTTCAAACTCTACAACTCTAAACAGAACATGATCTGGTTGTACCAGAGAAAGTGAACATGCTTCGCACTGTTGCACTAGTGTTTTGGTGGCAGTAGAACAAAATGGTACTTACTTTCTGGACATGCCTCGTACAGATATTACTTCATTTAAGTAATTGTGTTTTCTACATTTGCTGATAGTGATAGCTGTTATCAATTTTTGTAGCATAGAAACCATTGTATTGGACAACAATGTATTAGTAGGGGGTAGTTTATCTCACTGCACTCACAATATCCATAGGATATACTCAGTGTTATAAACAACAAATGTGAGCAAGAAAAATAATATATTTCCTGGTTTAATCTTGTCCGTGCCCTTAATGAAATAAATGTGTTGCTTTAGTGAAAAAGTATTCTGGATTTTTGCAATTTTTGTATAATGCAGATTTTACTTACTAACTTTGCTAGCATAGTTGTGTGACTTACTCTTGTAGTTAATTTCCATTCTGAAATTATTTGTTGACTTATTTTTTTTTTCTTGCATCAGTGGCTGCTGCTCCAAATCTCTGGTTGAAGTTGTTGAAACATTTGAAGATAAATCCTGTTGATTTCATACACTCATTTCAAGACACTCTTAAGAAGCTGTACATAGATGAATATAATGCTACACCGGTAAATATTTACATCTTGTTAGTTTTAGACTTCTTATTTCTACTGCATAGTCACATTGCTGCTTAATAATTTGTTATTAAATGCTTTTGCATCTTTGCGATTTGAACTGTAAATTATTTTGTGCTATCAATATGTTTTTATAGCAAGGTTGTTTGTGTATAACATTTAAGTTTAAATTTATAAAAGCTTTTTTCAATAAATTTGATCTTTGCAGTTTAAGGACTGATTAAATTAACTGAATTGAATTTAATTCTCAAAATTAAGGAACATTAGTAATTAAATATTAAAGTGCTTTTACATATTGTAGCATGTGTAACTTAGTTGCATGCAATGTGCTTATTTGTTGACATAGGGGATGCAATGAACTATACAGCCTCAAGCTGCCAACCTTCATTGTAAACTTTTAGGTTAGTTACTCTTCAACAATGTGCTTGTCAATATATCCTGCATATGTAGTTGCAGGAGTTGCTATGCCCTATATTAGAATGGATCTCAAGTGAAAGCAATTCCATGCTAACATTTTCTAAGCCTTTAAAGTCTGTTTTTGGAGGAGAAAATGCATTGATATATTGCATTGAGTCAGTTTTTCCCTTCACAAAGTACTGTTTATTGATTTGCAAGCAATATGATGATGGCAGCTTTAGCTGAAAATGTTATAAAACAGAGTATATATTTCATTGAAAAAACTACACTAAACTCTCACTAATCCAGCCATTCCTAGCAGATATGAGTGTCGGATTATTGATTTGATGTTTGGCTATACATTGTACTTTATTCAAAGATGCATTTATTTTTATACAAAACTTATACATTTGGTGTGAACATAAAGTATCACCCACTATGTCTCGAAATTTTAGTTGTGCAAAGTTGATACATGATGGCAGCATACTTTATTACGCAACCGTTTTACTCATCCAAAATTTTGAGTTTGTGTTTGATGTCTAGCGTAGCATTGTATGTACTGAACTCTAAAGAAAGCCACAAATTCAATAATTCAGGCAACAATAGTATAAAATAACAATAAAATCTTTGACACATTGTTGTGCACTATATCTGCTTTTAACATTATGCGAGCTGCAAGAGGACAGATGTGGACCAGATTACTGAGAGCCGGACCACTGAGGGCTGGATTAGTGAGAGTTTAATTATTTGTAGGCAATTTTTAACACTGTCACATTTTTATTTTTGAGGGACTAGTTTCGGGAACTGTTGCTTCCATTTTCAACCTCAAAGATCCGACTGTCGTGTGTTGGTTGTATTTTTTGTTTTCTGCTGTCTTCTCTCTGGTAGTGCAACTATGGACTACTTTACCAAATTGATTGGTGGGATTTCAAAGTTATTACTCTGTATAAAAATTATTTGTGGTTGGTTTATTGACACTCGTCACTTACTTGACTTAAGTGACGAGTGTCAATAAACCAACCACAAATAATTTTTATATTAATTTTGACGTCACTGTTACTAAATTCCTCCAAACACACATTATTACTCTGTCTTTATTTTTCCATATTAAGATATTCTCCCATGTTGTCAGTTTTTTGGTTTATCACCCGTTTTTATCATTTTGGATTTGGGTCAAACTTATGTTTTCATTCCAGAAGTGAAATACTACTCCTGACTTATCTTCCTGTTTCAGTTTGATGTTTCTAAAATGCTCTTTAGCTTAGTTTTTAGGTTTCTTTAGATTGCTCTATGCAGCAGCATTTTTCATAATTCTTACTATTTATTTGGATATTTATGTCACTGACACACACAAACTTAAATTAATTGGGAGTCGATTAATAACACAAAACAACACTCACTTTTAAATTTTCCCGGAACCGGTTTCTGAGGCCTTCCCTCTATCTTCAGCCGGACGAGTGTTGTTTTGTGTTATTAATCGACTCCCAATTAATTTAATTTATACAACAACACTGTTTTCAACACTTCCATGAAAGGATTTACACATAAACTTATTTGATTAATGCTTTTTAATTTACATTAAATCACAATTCACTTCCTTTAACACATGTAAGTTAAAAACACTATTCCAGCCTATTATACAATACATATAATTTTTCTTTCACTAAACACTGCCTCATTAAATCCTTCACCAACTAGCTAATTATATTCAATTGCCCAAAATTCTCCATTTCCTGCAGTTCACTCTTCTACTTCCTTTTTCCATCTCATTCTACAGTAGCACATTCTTCTCTACTTTCATCCATAATCCTCGGATTTCTGGATATAAGATATAAGATATTTATTACTCATTAGATAATACATTATACAATAGACTTTGTCAGACTTAATTTCTAAAAGTAATTTACATAGGAATATGTACAACTTATACAGTTACATAAAAGGACAACAACATGGTTATACAAATAGTTTTACACTAAAAAGCCCTAAAATTATTGGAGACCAGAATCCTATATGAAGTGACACTGGAACTTTATATCACAGGATTCAAGTTCTAGCCCCTCAGGGGTCTACTGTGGTAGGTACAGGTTTGGCGATCCCTCTGTCGCAAGCCAAACTTCTCGATTGGGTGCCTCTGAGTGGTGAGAGGGATTATGTCAAATGCCCAAACAACTTTGGTCCACATCTGTGTTTGACCCATATACAGTGCCCAGGATGTGAGCATGCTATCAGAGACGTTTGCAATGGTAGAGGACATTGTCCCTATAGGAACAGATAAAAAATAAACAAAAATGTTAAGAACAGTGGAAAAGAAATAGCTGAGTCTTGTGGTCCTTGCTGCTTGGTTATTAATAGAAATGAGGAAGGTTGGAAATTTACTACTGTGAACCCATTTACTATCCAGAATCTTTTAGATAATATTGCTGGTCCTGTAAAATCATGTATTTAATCTTGCAATGGCACACTGCTGGTCGAAGCTGTTCCACCAACATTATGAAAAATAATGAAAGCCAATGTGCATGCAAGCTATCTGGTGTGCGTTGAAATGCATAGGACTCTGATCTCCTCACGTGGTGTTGTAAATACCAGTACACTGGACAGAATGTCCAAGGAGGAAATTCAGGAAAACTTGGTGGAACAAGGTGTGACCAATGTGTATTGAGAGAACGTAAGCTTTCACAGCCGGAGTCCATAATACAATTGGTTGTTTCCGGGCTGTTTTGCCGTCGTCTGTTGGAGTAAGAACCAAACTTTCGTCCACAACTATGGTAGACATCATCAGTGGCGCGGTCGAAGCTTTCTTGCAGAGAGTTTGGCTGCATTTGAAGCGTTCAGTGCCTGAGTCGCGCTATTTGTACTGGTAGTTGGGGGGCGGAGCCTGGGTAGTCCGGCAATGGTGTCCTGTGATTGGTCCGCATCATTTTTGGTGGTTATATGGCGTTTCCGGTTTTCGATAACAGGATGCCAGTTCCTAATTAGTTTTAAGGCTTCTTCCTTTCTGTTGAAATTATTAGGATGTTTGTAAATTTCGATGGCCTCCCGCTGAAGTTGTGTGTGGTAATGTTCTGTGGTAGAAAGGATGCTGGTGTCCTGGAACTGTATCACATGCTCGCCTTCCGCTTCAATCGCTTGTTTGGCGACTGCAGACTTATCTGTGTGGCCCAGATGGCAGTTGCTCCTATGTTCCTTGATTCTGGTGTTGACACTGCATTGTGTTGTTCCGATGTATACCGCACCGCAAGAACAGGGAATGCGATATACACCGACTGAGGACAGAGGTTCCCGAGGATCTTTCGCTGAGGGTATTAAATGGTTCAATTTCCTAGTGGGTTTGAAGACGGTTTTTATATTGTGACGTTGTAATATCCTTTCTATCCGGTCAGTAATATCCTTGAAATATGGCAGAAAAACAGTGCCTTTACTCTTGGGTTGCTCCGGTTTCTGAATGGTGGGCTGAGATCTAATGGGACGGACAGCTCTCTTAATATCTCGGATGGAGTAACCATTGGTGCGTAATGCCTGCTTTAGGTGTCTTGAGTTCACTTCCTAGTTGTTGCGGTTCACAGATGCGAGAAGTCCGATTTACCAAAGTTTTGATTATGGAGCGTTTCTGCCTAGGGTGGTGGTTTGAATCCTTGTTAAGATAGCGGTCGGTATATGTAGGCTTGCAATAGACAGTGCGTCCAAGAGAGCCGTTGGCCTTCCTGCTGACCAAGACGTCCAGAAAAGCTAGCTGTCCATCTTTTTCTGTTTCCATGGTGAACTGGATGCGGTGATTAATGTTGTTGAGGTGTGAGAGGAAATCTTGGAGCGCTTCCTTTCCGTGGGGCCATATGACAAAAGTGTCGTCCACATAGCGGAACCAGACTTTCGGCTGTAGAGGAGCAGAGTTCAATGCTGTCGATTCAAATGATTCCATGAAGAAATTTGCTACAACCGGACTTAGGGGGCTGCCCATGGCAACACCGTCTATTTGTTCGTAAAAACAATTGTTCCACTGGAAATATGTTGTGGTGAGTACGTGCTGGAATAGTGTAACTATATCGTCCGAGAAAATGCGTTTGAGAAGCGTGAGAGTTTCTTGAACCGAAACCATGGTGAAAAGCGAAACAACATCGAAGCTGATGAGGTCCTGTGGTTGTAGGGTGAGACTTTTTAGTTGCTGAATGAAAAGAGTGGAGTCTTTGATGTAGGAGTCCATGGAGCCAATGTGTGGTTGTAATAAGCCAGCTAAATGCTTACCCAAGGCGTAAGTAATTGGGCCTAATTGCGCTAACAATGGGCCTTAGCGGCACATCAGGTTTGTGGATTTTTGGAAGTCCGTAAAGTCTAGGAGGATGAGCTTCCGATCTGGTAACGCGGCTCTTTTCTTCTGTTGGCAGGGAAGAATTCTTGACTAGCAGTTTGGTTTTACGTAGAATCCGGGCTGTGGGATCGCGTGGAATCTTCCGGTTAATCACTGCATCCAGTTCACCATGGAAACAGAAAAAGATGGACAGCTAGCTTTTCTGGACGTCTTGGTCAGCAGGAAGGCCAACGGCTCTCTTGGACACACTGTCTATCGCAAGCCTACACATACCGACCGCTATCTTAACAAGGATTCAAACCACCACCCTAGGCAGAAACGCTCCATAATCAAAACTTCGGTAAATCAGGCTTCTCGCATTTGTGAACCGCAACAACTAGGAAGTGAACTCAGACACCTAAAACAGGCATTACGCGCCAATGGCTACTCCATCCGAGATATTAAGAGAGCTGTCCGTCCCATTAGATCTCAGCCCACCATTCAGAAACCGGAGCAACCCAAGAGTAAAGGCACTGTTTTTCTGCCATATTTCAAGGATATTACTGACCGGATAGAAAGGATATTACGTCACAATATAAAAACCGTCTTCAAACCCACTAGGAAATTGAACCATTTAATATGCTCAGCAAAAGATCCTCGGGAACCTCTGTCCTCAGCCGGTGTATATCGCATTCCCTGTTCTTGCGGCACGGTATACATCGGAACAACACAACGCAGTGTCAACACCAGAATCAAGGAACATAGGAGCAACTGCCATCTGGGCCACACAGATAAGTCTGCAGTCGCCGAACATGCGATTGAAGCGGAAGGCGAGCATGTGATACAGTTCCAGGACACCAGCATCCTTTCTACCACAGAACATTACCACACACGACTTCAGCGGGAGGCCATCGAAATTTACAAACATCCTAATAATTTCAACAGAAAGGAAGAAGCCTTAAAACTAAATAGGAACTGGCATCCTGTTATCGAAAACAGGAAACGCCATTTAACCACCAAAAATGACGCAGACCAATCACAGGACACCATTGCCGGACTACCCAGGCTCCGCTCCCCAACTACCAGTACAAATAGCGCGACTCAGGCACTGAACACTTCAGACGCAGCCAAACTCTCTGCAAGAAAGCTTCGACCGCGCCACTGATGATGTCTACCATAGTTGTGGACGAAACGTTTGGTTCTTACTCCAACAGACCACGGCAAAACAGCCCAGAAACAACCAATTGTATTAATGTGTATTGAGTTCCTGCGAAGAACAAGGTGTACTGGTGCCCACTGGTACCCTGTTTCTTACTTTTGATCGGGTAGATCTCCCACAAAGGATTAAGGCAGGGTATGAAGCTAATGAAGTGAGGCAGTATATACCCAATTCATTGAGGTGTTACAAATGCCAGCGCTTTGGTCACACAAGTGATTCTTGTAATGGAGTTGACTGTGGGGAAGTCAAGTATAATGATGCATGTACTTCACCTGCAAGCTGTGTCATCTGCAGAGGTAATCATTCATCGAACTCCAGAGAATGTGCCTGTTTTATGTAGAAAAGGCGATAAAAGAGATACGGGTAAGAGAGAAGGTGTCCTTGGAGGCCCTCTTCTGTATTCGTCAACCTTCTGTCAGTAAGACTGTTACTTATAGTGCAGTTGCAGCTAAGCCGCTACCTAGATGTGAAATTGCAATGCAAACTATCGACTTAAACAGTGTAGTAATTGCAGAAAGAACAGTTACACCAAGATCAAAGCCAAAGCATCAGACACCAGCGCGAACAACATTTAGCACACCTACCAAGTGCAGTCTGAATAAAAATGTTTCAGCCAACTCAACGCCGAAAGCATCTACTTCAAGAACAACATGTGAACCAGTAATACATAATGCATCGCCAGAAAGTTCAAGACCGCATATGAAAGAACCAACTTCCTCAGGGAGAATAATAAGTTTAGTACCAAGAAAATAAACTAGCATAAAAGTCCACAACCATCTCCTCCTATATCATTTTCTGAGGAATCATCTGGAGAGAACTCAGATTAGCGACTATGATCTTTGTCAATCACAGTTTCCAATTGGTTCGAGGCTCTCAAAACAAAAATTTCAGTTGGAAAGTGGTCCTCCTCCGTAGAGAATATGGAGCAGGAAGATCTTCCTCACTGCCATCATGATAGTGCAAAAAGGCACGATAAACTTCTGAAAATGCTAGCCCAAAAAAAGGGACAAATTGTCTCAACCTCTGCTGGGCAAGTAGTTTGTTTTGTCATGTTGAATTAGAGAATTTAATAAAGAAAACATTTTTTTATGACTTCTGGTGTTTTATTAATGGTTATTTAAGTTTTTCATTGGTTATATAGAATAAAAAGAAGTATTTCAGAAAGTGGAGTGCCATTGTTACTAAAATTAGGCAAGTGAGTCAACCTTGTATATACTTTTCTCCACTTACAAGTTTTTTATGAAGACTAGTTTCTGGGGACTTCTCCCCTATCGTCAGCTCTGTGGTAGACTGATGATGCATCCGGTGTCTGCATCTGGCTTGGTGTTGTGCTGCCATCTAACGTCCTGGTAAGCTTGATGACGTCATCTACGGCGGGAATTTCAAAATTCATCAAGAGGTCCTGTTTTTTCGTAATATGTTTTCCCAAATCTGTAGTTCCAGAGGTTTCTTTGCCTGTTTGATCAGTTCTATTTCTTGTTTTATGTTGTGATTCTCAGACCAAAAGTGATGTGACACGGCCGACTTGTCCATTTGTTTGAATTTAATATTTCTGAAGTGTTCTTTCATTCTTGTTCCCAGATTCCTTTTGGTCTTACCAATGTATATCTTGTCACAATCCTGGCAACTCATTTGGTAAATGCCTGATAATTGAGTTTTCGGTGTGCTATTTTTTAGAGGGTGATTTAGTAAGTTGCGGATGTTGTGTTTGTTTTGAGGGGCTAATTTTATGTTGAAGCTCTTAAATATCTTTTCAAATTTTTTGAAGTATTTTGGATGAAATGTAAATTTTCCATATCTGGTGTTTGGGTTTTCTAGTTTTTTTAACTTAGTAATGTCCTTTAAGTATTTGTTTCTTTTGTGTCTATAGATCAGTTTTTTGATGAAATTTGTGTTATAGTTGTTCAGTTCGGCAACCTGGTGTATGTGAGCGTACTCCTGTTCATATTCTGTTTTTGTTAGCGGAATGTTGATTAATCTGTGAACTAAACTATGGAATACTGCATATTGATGTTGTACTGGGTTGAATGGGTTGCATTTAATGTAATTGTGAACACAACATCCGCAACTTACTAAACCACCCTCTAAAAAATAGCACACCGAAAACTCAATTATCAGGCATTTACCAAATGAGTTGCCAGGATTGTGACAAGATATACATTGGTAAGACCAAAAGGAATCTGGGAACAAGAATGAAAGAACACTTCAGAAATATTAAATTCAAACAAATGGACAAGTCGGCCGTGTCACATCACTTTTGGTCTGAGAATCACAACATAAAACAAGAAATAGAACTGATCAAACAGGCAAAGAAACCTCTGGAACTACAGATTTGGGAAAACATATTTATTACGAAAAAACAGGAACTCTTGATGAATTTTGAAATTCCCGCCTTAGATGACGTCATCAAACTTACCAGGACGTTAGATGGCAGCACAACACCAAGCCAGATGCAGACACCGGATGCATCATCAGTCTACCACAGAGCTGACGATAGGGGAGAAGTCCCCAGAAACTAGTCTTCATAAAAAACTTGTAAGTGGAGAAAAGTATATACAAGGTTGACTCACTTGCCTAATTTTCATTGGTTGTTGCCTAATTGTGCAGATTTATTTCATTTGCCATTTTATTTTGATTTTTGTAATTTATAGTTAGGCCACTTGGCTCTCACCAAAGCGGCCTGGGTTTAATCTCAGGCAACTGCAAAGTGAGATTTGTGATGGACAACATGGCGCTGGGATGGGTTTTCTTCAGCTCCTCCGGTTTCCCCCGTCAGCATTCCACCAATTACTCCATCGTCATCTTTCCTATCATTCATTTCTCCCTCTTGTATATCAGCCACTTCCTTCACCTTCACACCAGGTTGAACACCTATTCTGGTTTTCTATTGGATCCATAGCCTCGGTTCCTTAGGCTCGACCTTAAGGGATAGAGGAACAAGAATCCCCTAAAACCATGATAGTGGTACATTTAGGGAAGTTGAAGAGGAAGTAATTTATAGTTAAATTTATCTCTGGCATTGCCATGATATAGTATTTGAAAGGGTGCTGATGACCAAGTAGTTGATCACCCTTATATATAAATATCAATCAACTTCTAAAAAGTCTTTCACATTGTAAAAAACTTCGGAAATAAGCTGATTTTTAAGACCAATTTAAATTTGTTAATATAAACCTCTTTGGTGGAAGTAGGCAACTTGTTAAAACATTTAAATTGCTTATATAAATGACTTTCTATACATTTATTTAATGAAAATCAAGGTAGATCTAATTTACAGTTGTTTCTGGTTCAGTGATTATGTATTTGTGATCGTTGTGTGTATTGTACTAGGTTTTCTTTTATTTCTACTATGTTTATATAAATATAAAGACTTGGTACAGTGATAATGCTTAAATTTTTAAACAATCCCTTGCAACTATCTCTTTTTTTGCACCTGCTAAAATTCTTATGGCTTTCTTTTGATATTGAAACATCTTTATTGCATCTGAACAAATTTCCCATAGCTTGTTACCATATAAGATATGTGGATGAATAAATGAAAAGTATGCTGCTCTTAGTAAATTTTGGCCAACTGATGATTTTAATTTCTGAAGTAGAAAGAGTACTCTGTGCAGTTTAGCTGTTACATTTGTTATTTGTGGGTCCCATGATAATTTATCATCTAGGAACAGACCTAAGAACCGTTTTCAGGTTATTCTACAGATTTGTTAACACTAAATACAATTAAATTTAAAGGGAGTCGATTAATGACAACACTGTTTCCAACACTTCCAAGAAAGGAATTGTACTAAATACAATATTTTCTGTTTTTTCTTCATTTGGTTTTAACTTATTAATTTTCAACCAGAATTCTCCTCCCTTAATTAAATTGTTAACTTTTATTTGTGCATTTTGTAAATTGAGGTCAGTACTACTGAACAGAGTAATATTGTCGGAAACAAAGTGGTATTATTTGAAATATAGTTTTGGAGATCATTAATAATCATTTATTTCTGGAAAAATTCCTCATTTCTTCTTCTCCTCATATATCTTCTATTCATTCCCTAATTTTTTTTCCCTGATAAAATGTAATGTATCTCCATATGTTTCTATGGTTTTAATTTTTACTTTTTCCTTCCTCTTCACTGCTTTCTCTTCATATAATGTTTTGTTGTGTATTGCAGTTATATATTGGTGTATTAGTAATTAAATTAAAGGATAGATAATTTTGAATTCTTTTGGATCTTCTCAATTCTTTATTACCTTCTTGAGTATTAGTTATTAGTTTCCCATATCCAATTCTTTCTTCCCAGGCAATTTTACTAATAATGTTTCTTAATTTTTCTAAATAATTATACAAGTAAAAGTTCTCAGATTTTGATGTCTGGGGTTAATACTAGATACAGTATAATCTGAGCTTGTGGACTATGGTCTACTGGGTTCCTTCTCATTCTTCCAAGGCATTTCATCTGCGACTATGGCAAACACCTTCAGTAGCAGTAGCGAGGTTGTAGTACTCTGGAGGAGGTTTCAACAGTCGCACACAAAGACACCTTTCATTTTCTAAAAATTGTTTTGTTGGATTCTGGAGACCTTAAAACTTGTATTTCCAGTGAATACCAGATATCCAATTTTTGTATGAAATGTGTTTGAGTACATTACTATATTTAACGTAGCTGCTTACCTTACTTCAGTTTTAACAAGCAATCTATAGAGGTCAGATTAGGACAATGCCCCTTTGTGTTACCATTGGCCAGTCCTGCCATCTGGGTGGAGACACTCTTAATTAGACAGTGGGAGGTGAGTCATGGCATTCAGATGGTGTGACCAGACACAATGGCAGTCAGTGCAACAGACACTTCTATAATGGGTGCATTATAAGTTGGTGATTGGCGTTTTGCCTCCACGTGCTGTTCAGCTGCGAAAACAAGGAGAGGAGATAAACACGTCACTTGACACGTCATTGCCGTCGCCTAGCAACCAGCAATCCACCAATCAAAAGTAAACTGTTGTCATAGCAACCCAAGCCGCTTATCCTATGTTGCCAACTCTATCGCACTACACCACGTGTTTTATGCATGACGCTATTCTATCGGCATGTTGAGGTTTTCAGTAAACAGACACTGGTTCTATTGTTGCTTCGCTTATGAATCAGCAGTATCACAATACCGTCGTCGTTTGTTGCCCTTTAGTATGAGACGGTATGCGTTGTTAGAAGGGAACAGGTGTGGATTTAGTTTCAAGGAATAGCTTATGACGTTTTCTGGGTCAATGACCAACCTTTACAGTTTAATGACCAACCCTTACTTAGGGTATTTTTCCCTGTCGTCACTGCCAAACTAAGAGTGTACTGCTTCAAGTAGTGAATGTTTCACAGAGTGTAAACAGCTTTACATTTTCGCAATATAATTCGTGTGTTTCAGTAATCAACTTTAGTGTTTCAGTGCAACTTCAATATTTAGCTAATTATCGTTACTCATGGCTACCGCAAACATTTGTGCTACAGAAACAGACAGAAAGAAACTATCTGCGAAGACCACAAAAAATGTTTTTGGGCACGGAATCCCAATTAAAGGACAAGCAAGGGAAATTGTATGTTCCGTAAGAAAATATTTTGAGGATGAAAGAGACAATGGGAGTCCAATAATTCCCGTTTCAAAAGTACTGGACAGAACCTCAGCTGCTGTTGGTGTAAGTAAGAATACCATAGTTAGAGTAGGGAAAGAGAAATACGCTAGTGAAGAAAATCAGGCATGTACATCGCGGTTACAAACTCGTATGCTGTACTTAGGTAACTGCTCACTTAAACGTGTACACAGTCTTATGGCAATCTTACGATTAATACCGCAGTATGCAAATTTCTAGGAATATGTGCGTGTGCATTACTGCAACTGACTGAAACCGAACTTCCACTTCCCCTCTTCCCGTCACCTTCATTGCCTAGCACGTGGAGAGGGACGGTAAAGTGGCAACGGTGCTATCCCCTCTCTTTCCCCACTCCTTCAACCATCAATCACCAACTTATAATGCACCCATAATAGTAATCTCTGGTTGTGTAAACATGTTTTCAGAGTGTTTTTGTTGTTGTGTATAATGCGTACCTTTAAAGTGAGTAAAATAATTCTGTTAAGAAATCCACAGGGATCCAGTGATATGAACCAGCTACCTACTTTGTGCCTATATATATATATATATATATATATATATATATATATATATATATATATATATATACCTCATGCTTTATACCTACAGTCCATTTCTTTCCTCGCTCATCCTTAAGTAAATTTTGTTAGATTCCATAACCCATTCCAACCATTTCATGGTCCTCCGGGCCGGATCATGAAATGGTTGGAATGGGTTACGGAATATACACATACCTTATACTGATTCCTTGCCTTAACATAATTTTGCTCCTATTCAGCTTTTCCTTATATCTCATAGAATATTTACAACTTTATTGTATAGAATTTGCATGTATTTGCAATTTTTTTAATTTATGGAAGTATAGAAGAGAATGTTTCATAATTTCATCAGTGCACTACTGCGATACTGCTAGTCATACTCATACGTACATTTAAACTTTTAAATGGCATTGATTCATAGTTTGTTTTGTGCATGTTGAAGTCATATTGCTTCTCTTCATAATGATGTTTGCATGCTGAACTATAGTGTATGCAAACTTAGTTTAATCCTGATGTCACTGAAACCCTTTAGGATGTGTTTACCATTTGAAATATAGTTCTGAGTGTGTTTTTTTTTATTAATCCAAGTGATTAAAAAACATCTTAATGGTAATCTGCTTGAGGATTAGCATTTTTAAAAATAGTTCACTCAGCCTAAAGTACCATTGAATTTATAAACTTCATTTTTGTCTTAATACCACTGAGTGTGTAGTTGCATTTGCTACAGTTGTACATGCCTCACAGTTTAATGTATCATTATGGCGGAACAATGATTTAGTCTCTTAGCAAATGGTATCTAATGAGTAAACCTTTAAGAAATATGGAGAGTAATAAAATGGTTTTGCATGAAGCAAGACCTCTATATGTACACATTATATGGAGTTTAAAAAGTAAATGCATATTTGTGTTTACTTCTCCTTTGAACCATTATAATGGGTTAAGAATGGCCAATTTGGCAGACTACTGACGGACTGTCACATGTGGCTGTTGACATCAGAATTAAACTTAAGGTTGGATCAAGTATAGGCTAAAGGCAACAAAATGCTTTTCAGTGAAAATTCAGTTATTTACCATCTCATTGCTTCTGTTTTTCCAGCAAACATTTTCACATATAGAAACATGAAAGGGTTTTTTGAGGTTTCTCGTAAGTTTCGTTTGAGGTTAATAAATATTCATTTTAAATAACATATTCTAAAAAAAGTAGCACATGTGTTACATTTGCCATAGTAAACATACAGTTACAGATTACACAGAAAATTACAGTTACAGTTTTGAAAAATATATATTCCTTAAAATTCTGTAATGTAATCACATCAAGTAGTATGTTACTGCCCGCCTCGGTAGTGTGGTGGTACCATGTCTGCCTTACGTTCAAGAGGTCCCGAGTTTTAATCTCTATTAGGGTGAGTTACCTGGATAAGTTTTTTCCGGGGTTTTCCCCTATCCTGATAGGCGAATATCAGGTAACTGTAAGCTCCATGGACCCCGGACTCATTTGAGCATCATTTCACGAATTTCATCCATCGTCCGATATGACTTAAGTTGGAGGACGTAAATAAAATTTAAAAAAAAAAAGGTATGTCACTAAACCTTGGGGCATACCTGTATGCTCACTCTTAGAATTTTGCTATAGTTTATGTGAAATACCTACCTTTTTATTTTGTTTTATTTGTTACAGTGTTTAAAAAACTGCCTTTGTACAATAGTACATTTAAATCCTGATGCAATTTTACCTTCTGTTGTGGAGTTTGTAAGTGGAGAGCTTGAAGATTCTTCAATTTGTCATGTAACTAAAGATGAATATTTCACGTTTCTTACACCAGAGGGTGAACTTTATGACAAGAGTGTCATTTCTGGGTAAGTTAGTTTTTCCTATGAGTAAAGACTGATACAATGAAGTACAAAATATAAATTTGTGTCAAAATAGTACTCAGTGCTCCATTTATTGCTAGTGTTTACCTAGAACGCATTTCATTATGCCTTTCCTAACGAAACGCGTTCTAGGTAAACACTAGCAATAAATGAAGTATTGAGTACTAGTTTGACTCAAAATTATATTAAGGGCACTGGGAGGTTAGTTTTATCCAGACAAGGCTAATTTTTACTAGTATCAAAATTTAAATATACAAAAAGTAAACATTATCAAAAATTGAAATTCGTATGATTAACGTATAAGGATGTGTGCATTTAACTACTGTATAATATTTAAATTACATTCACATAGGTCCATGCAAAAGGGACATAAAGCACATTGTGTATCCTGAAAAAATATTGCACCCTATATCTGAGATGCACTTTCCTTTTAGGAATTTAAAACTACATGCACCAATATTTATCCTAAATAACCTAAGATACAGTTTTTTAATATCGGCTAAATGAAAATCATATATAGTTTATACAATGCGCATGAAAAATTAATTAGTTGTGAGAAAAAAAAAAAAGATAATATTTTTAAGAATTGAATATTTGTTTTCCTCCATTTTATAAATCATATGAATATAAAAGCTGAATGTGTTCAAGGAACATTAGCAAATAAGCACTACAAATTTTGTGTCAATATCTTTTATAGTTTTCGAGAAACATGCAAAGTGAGAAAAATCAAGATTTTGGGAAATCACAATGAAAGATAAGGTATCATTCTTTTTAAATTATACATACTCTCAGAACATGTCTGCTCCATATTCTTGCTCAGTTAGGTTTCCTCATCTTTTCTTTTCCTTTTCTTACTTCTAGCTCTACTTTCAAGGAACTGAACTGTTCTTTTTGCCTCTGAGAGTCTACGTACACTGTTTTTTAGACTTGCTGCTCTCATATTTTCACTAACCTTTATACTCATTTTTGTCATTACTTTACACCTACCATTGCACCCATCATTATAGCAAATAACACTATCAGATACACCAATTATTAAAGTTTTTGGTCCAAATTGAACAGTTTTTGGAATTTTTTCCCATATTAGATGATGAAAACTTTCATTTGGATTTTGGGTTCGACCATGCAAACATTTTCTCAGTAAATCATCTTGAGAAAGTTCCCTCAATACTGGTTTAATTTCCTAAAGAATCTCTTCTGGAAGAGAGTGTTTTATGTTTATAAATTTCTTTCCGAATCTGAGCTCTTTGAAAGCCACACAGTGAATCTTCACCTTTGGGACATAAACCATGCTGTAGATTACTATCTCTAGATAATTTATGAAAATAAATGGCCCAAATAGCTTGTTTCATTTCTGCAATTGTTTTACCGGTATTTCTCCTTATAGCTAGTCCATAATACTGCTGGAGGAGGTCAGTGTCACTGTCTGTTAAGTCTTCCACGACCTTCAAGTGCTTTGCCATCTGCAAGAATCTTTCCCTTCATATTACATTTTAATTTCCTAAGTTTTGTATCCATCCTTTTTTTGCACATGTCCTACAGATTCTGATTTATTAATTGTTGTACCCTCACCATAAACATTCCTTTTTCTTTTACTTTCTGAAACCCTTAGAATCCCCATCTCCTAGGTAATTCACATATCTGACCCCATACTGACTTACAGAACGACTGAAAATTTCTAGGACTCTAGCAGCTTCCATGCCCCTGCTAGAACCAACATAATTGATAGTACTATCATGCTCCCTGAAATTTTTATCTCCATGACAAGTGCTGCAATATTTTGAGAGTCACTGGACATCTAATACTTTACCTGAGTCAACAGATGTAGCTGTGACAACACCATTCAGTGAAGTGTGGCCACACTTTTGCCATGTACCATCAAACATAGCAGTCAAATTAATATCATTTTCATTTTCATTCACAATCTCTTTTACTGCACAAGTCATTTATTCTAATGCTATGTCACTAATACCTTTATAAATTAACTCTACACATGGTTTTATTTTTGAAGGAGGTGGTGTCCATTATTCCGCATAAAATCTGGGCAGCACTGTTACCCTTACCAATGCATCTTAGACCATAAACTAACCTCACATTCACTTCAGAACAGGAACCTATAAATGGTGAAGTCATTGAGAAGTTCTTATTACTACAAGAATTACATGCAGCACATAATTTAGATGCTAAACCTTTCCTACTGTTGATTTCATCAGTTAACCTAATGGTATTTTCACAATCACAATAGAGGCATTTAAAATTTCTGAAATTTCCTGTTTTCCTGTACTTACCAGATTTTTACACTTTTTTACATACCTGTTTCCAAATAACTTGCCTTTTCCAAATGGCTTAACACTCCCTAGATACTAGAAAAGAGCACACATCAATCACCTTAATATCACAATTTATTATACAATAAAGCTTGGGAATCCCACTTTGCCACGTGAACCACATTGCTTATAAAATCAAGCTACAAGCTGGAAGTTGACCATAGAGAAATAAGCCAGTGAAGCAAGAGGAAGCAGATTGACTAACACATACATCAAAATTTACCGCATGTTTCTAAGTGGATTAGTTCAGAAATTCTAAGCTTTGGAAGTATGCAGAGTGAAATGTATGTGCACTAGCTCAGGAAGGGGGCGTGTCATTATGCCGCCATCTTTAAATTGATGCATTAAAGGTCTTTAACACCAAATGAGACCCTATGATATATATAATTTTAAAGCTGAAGAATTATATAATTTTTTAACTTCAAATACAAAAAATTGATTTTTTGAAACCTATCAACCTCCCAGTGCCAAGTTATTTTGAAATAGGAGTTTGCCTTGCCTTACATTTATTAGCATCATATTTTTATTTAAATTGTTTTCTCTTAAAAGAAATAAAAGTTGTCTCTTTTTTTAATGGGTATTTCACTTTGAAAATATGCATTTCATATTTGTAACAAATTTTGAAACAGTATACTAAATATTTAAGTTTGAATTTATGAGTCACTATGTTTACACTCAGTCTTCACTTACTTGTTGTTGTATAATTGAAACGTTTTCAAGATCATTATATCTCATCCTCAGCTGTTTGGTGACTAGATGAACCGTCCTCTTCTTCCACTACTACGGAGCTCCGATCACTCTGCCATTTGGTGTTAGGGGCACTAAGTTTTAATACTTCATTTAATGCTGGGATTTCAAAATTTATAACTTTATCACGGTTTTTGTTTATGAATATTTTTTCCCAAATATCCAATTCTATGGGTGTACTTAAAGATTTTAACAGTTTAATGTTGTGGCCAATGTTGTGGTTTTCTGTCCAAAAATGGTGTGAAACTGCAGATTTTTCTGTTTGTTTCAACTTAATGTTCCTCTGGTGTTCTTTTTGCCTGGTTAACAAGTTTCTCTTAGTTTTTCCTATGTAGCTTTTTTCACAGGTTTCACAATTAATCTGATAAATTCCTGATTTCAAATTGTTGGGGATTGTATTTTTCAGTGGTTTATTTAGCAGGTTCCTCAGACTGAATTTGTTTTGGGGTGCTAGTTTTAAGTTTAGTCTTTTGAAGATTCGTTCAAATTTTCTAAAAGCCCATGGATGGTAGGTGAATGTTCTATATTGCCAATTTGTGTTATTAAGAAGTGTCAGAGTGGTATTTTTTGATCTTATCTTCAGTTTTTCTTTCCTCTTCATCATGTTCCTTATGATGGCTGGGTTGAATCCATTTAATACCGCTATGTCTTTTATGTGTTGTTGTTCTTTCAAAAATTCATCCTTACTCAGTGGGACGTTGTATAGCCGGTAAATTAGACTTCTAAAGGCAGCTAGTTGATGTGAAACTGGG
Source organism: Mantis religiosa (assembly GCA_030765055.1). NCBI lineage: Eukaryota > Metazoa > Arthropoda > Insecta > Mantodea > Mantidae > Mantis > Mantis religiosa. The sequence continues at coordinate 205,415,675 of CM060947.1, read as the reverse complement.
TTGTATTCATTTTTCTTTATGTAATTATCTATGTGTGTGGGCTTCCTGTATATTCCAAAATCTACACCATGACGATTTCTAGTTATCTTGAGGTCCAAAAAGGGTAGGGTGTTGTCTCTTTCTACTTCCATAGTAAATTGGATGTGATTATCTTGCAGGTTTAGTAACTTTAGAGAATCTTCTCTAAGTTTTTCCGGAATGATAGCAAAAACATCATCAACATATCTCTGCCAAAAGTTATAAATCTGTGGGAAGACCTTTACTATGTGTGTTTCAAAATAGCTCATGTATAGGTCTGCTAAAATAGGCGAAAGTGGGCTCCCCATTGTTAATCCTTTTGATTGTCTGTAGAATTTTTGGTTAAACATGAAGTAATTATTCCTTATGCATAAATCTGTAAGATTGATAATGTCATCTATTTCTCTGGGATCCGTTGTAGTCTGGGTTAGCCATTTTTTGAGGAATGTAGGTATTTTTTCTACTGGAATGCTTGTAAAAAGTTATTGAAATTGCTATGGACAAGGCAGAGCATGCATATCTTTAGTCAAATTTGATAAATCAAAAAAAATGTTTTGTCCAGCTATTAGGTATATGTAATTAAAAAATCTGGTGTAACAATTATTAAATATACTAAAGTATATATAAAATGAATGTGCAGTCTAGTGTCATTTCATTGACAGAGTAAAATGGTGTTGGAAATATGTAAGAGTGACAGAAACCTTTTTGCATGTAGATAAAATGTTATAGCACCAAAGTGAAAGCTATAATGTAATTAAAGTACACTTTTAGTTATGATGGTTAAACAGATAACTGTAATAAAATTATAAAATAGAAGTATTTAGAAACAGTGGAGCTTCATCAATAAAACCTTTTTAAACCACATGTGAAACTATAAAAACACTTTAGCTCCACTTACTTTTAAAATTAGTACATGTTTCAAGGAACACGCGTCCTCATCAGCTGATGTTCGACTGGTTCTTCAGGTGACTACCTTCCGCTCCTGGCGCTGCTCAACGAGTTGAATGACGTCACTCGCTATTGGTATTTCAAAGTTCATAGTTCTCTTTTTATTCTTAAAAATGTGTATATTTTCCCAAACTGTTAATTCCCATATTGAAACAGAAAAAGATGGATGGTTACCATTTTTGTATCTAAAAATTAAGAGAAATGAAGACAAATTAGAATATGGCATATATAGAAAATCAACACATGTGGATAACGACATTAAAAATGATATTGACAATGCTTGACACTTGTATTAGTCTATGGGCAGTAATATGTAATATGTAATATTTATTGAGGTACTAAGCTTTTACAATTTTTGGACTGCCCTCTGTTTTGGCCCAGGCCACTGCTACACAGGACAGTCCATTAAGTATGTTTACAGACATGTTACAATATGTATTATTACAGAATAGTCACTTATTATTCCTTCTCTCTTTTTACAGTCCACACCCACTTGTTTTTAACCTTACTTAAAAACTGACCTATGTTATTATAATTTTTACTTAAAACCTTGATTAAGCTGATTCTCCTATTCATTTTTGATATTTGACATTCTTTCCTCCACATCTCTGTTTCCTTACAATCAAACAATATATGTTTTATATCCTCTTTATCTCCACACAATGGGCACTCGTCTTGTGGGTATCCATTTCTTTGACCTCTTAATCTCCATATCCCTGCTCTTAACCATGCTAACCCCTTTCTTTCTTCACTGTTAGTGCTATCTATATACCTCTCCCTCCCCCAACTATTTTTCAATTGAATATAGAAAACAAGTGATCTCTTCTCTGTTATTTGACTAAACAGTTTCTGGATCTCCATGTCTTCAAATCTTATTCTAGCCCCTTTCCAAAAACCTTTATAATTAGTTTCTCTCTTTCTCCAAATATCACCCATACCATTATTTTCCAAATTATTTCGTAAATTACTTACCCATCCTTTATTTGGTAAACTTAGTTCTTGATACTTCAAGCATTGTTTCAGTATATTGCCCTCCTCTAAATTCAATATCCTATACCAATATTTTAGTGCCCTTTCTATAACTAACCCTTTTCTTGGAACTCTCCCCATTTCAATTAGAGCTACTTCATTTGCAGTTGATATTGGCAGCCCTAGAACTTCCTTACAAAACCCCCTGTGTACATAATCTAAAACTTCCCATCCCTTTTCTCACACGTCCTCCTCCTTCCACTGCTCACTTAGTACTCCATGGGCAGTAAATAAATGAATAAATAAAAATAAAAAAAAAAACTCCAACCCAAAAGAACACCAGTATGCAGTATTTCACAGTTTAATCCATAGATTAGTGAACATTCCATTGACTATGGAAGAATATAACAAGGAAGTAGAATATGTTGTAAATGTGAATGGCTTTGATAAAAAATTTATTACTAAAATGATAAACTTAAAAGATGGAAAACGATCAAGGACTTTAGTATGTTAAAAGCAGATGACTCAAAGAAAATATATTGCAAATTTACATATCCTAAGGCTTTTAATAAAATTTAAAAGCATTTTCTATCATTTTTATATACAATTAGTGCCACAACAAATACAGCATGAGAAACATACTAAATCACCCGCTCAAAAACATGAGTCCAGCCAATAAATTATCAGGAATTTATAGTGTAAAATGTGAGGATTGCCATGAAATATATCTATATTGGAAAAACAAAAAGAAACTTAGAAACAAGGATGAAAGAACACATGAGAAGCATAAAATGCAAACAGGCAGATAAATCAGCCATAGGCTATCACTTTTGGTCAAAAAATCATAATATTTCCAAAGACGTCAAACTTTTAGTACCGGCAAAAAGTATTGGGAATTAACAGATTGGGAAAATACACACATTTTTAAGAATAAAAAAAGAACTACGAACTTTGAAATACCAGTAGTGGATGATGTCATTCAGGCGGTCACCTGAAGAAGCCGTCTAACATCAACTGATGATGAGGACGTGTTTCTCGAAACATGTCTTAATTTTAAATGTAAGTCTAGTTTGAACAAGTGGTTTAAAAAGGTTGTACAGATAACTGTTCTTCAAAATACACACTGTAGATAAAATAATGACAGAGCAACCATTTATAAAGGAATTCAATGACCTTATTTTAGTTAATTGATGGAAATTAATCATTTCTCCACACCAGCCGTATGATTAATTTCCATCAATTAACTAAAATAATAAGAGTTAAATGATGAAGCCTGGGACTTAAGTACTTACAATAGTAAGTCGCCACAAACGGTGTATCTCAGATGCGAGAGCCCCTAGTGGTCTACCGGGGAAAATATACGAGTCAACTGGAGAATTTAATGTCAGGAAGGCACGTTGGCCATGGTAGCTCAAAGGTTAAGAGCGACTGGACGGAAACCAGGAGATCCGTGGTTCAAATCCCGGCCATGGCATTGACTCTATCCATCAATGATATTAATTCTGTTTTCAATTGTTTTCCTGTTTTAATGTTTAGGATTTTAAGGTTTTGTTAAGAATTAATGGTATAAGTGGGTGAAAAAAGGCTACACATTTTATATATGACTGATAAAACCATGTTAACATCATGAAATCTAAATAATATGTGCTAAACATATGTATACATTTATAAATGGGTTTTGCTCTAAATAATATCTGCTTAAAATAAAAGAATGTCAGTGAAATGTTTGTAAAAAGTAGAGGTATAAAACAGGACTAGACTAGAAGCTTTCCTGGCGACGAATACGCTCACTTTCTTCTCGGGTAGCCAGCCAGGTGAAAAGATGATTAGATATCAACGTTTCGGGATTGTACATCTCTCCATCATCAGGATATTTATAATAACCTCAAATGAAATACTGGAAACGTTGATATCTAATGATCTTTTCACCTGGCTGGCTGCCCGAGAAGAAAGTGAGGACTAGACATATTCCAGAAGTAATAGAATGTGTAAAAAAGTACAATGATGGTGCCATTTTAACACTTTTAATGGCTTCGCTGGCCTCTGTTTTGCAGAACATGTATTGAAATAACATTGTTAATGCTCGTTGACTACTGAGTAATCCACCAGTCATTTTATTGATAGCCCTCTGTGTCCTGTGGTTTCCTGTTCTTGAACTGAATAAAGGGTTGTCAGCTTCTGCCAAATGAAAGTTCATGATTCTTTTTCAAATATTTTTGATGTAATTCTTCTCCCATACTTCTAGTTCATTGCGTTTCTAGGCTGGCTTCAATAAATTGACATTGATATTTTATGGTTTTGAGCCCAGAAGTGGGCTCAAACCAGGAACGATTCTCCTTTGATATCACCAAGTCACCTACTTGTTTTTGAATAGTTTGCATAGTTATGTTTTATCTTCTAGTATTTAATTTTCATTTATAAAAGTTCTTCAAATGATATTTTGTAATGGAATCGCTCTTTTGGTGCCCACACATTGATAATGCAGCTGGCTTACTTCTGCACTAGTTATTCGTTATTAAAAGGCCAAGGTGACTGTAACACATACAGTGGGTGAAGTGATTGGCAGGACAGAATGTATTGCTGGTTACCATGGCTACAGATTCGATTAATAGAAGCTGCATATTCCGCACCAACTCATGTTGCCAACCCAATACAGAATTTTCTTTCTACTTTTTCGTTTATTTGAAAAGAAATGTTGGTAGAAGTGGTAACCTGCTTGAAGGAGCCTGCGTGTTGTGCTAGTGGTCTCATGTGCTACTGTTATCGATTTGCATCCTGTGTAAAACTGTAATTTTTTTTCTGTGACCAGTAATATGAAGTGTTTAATTCTTATTTAAGAGATTTACAATGAATCCAACACACGACTTGGTGTGTCCTATTCTCCAGATATCCTTTTCTTTATGGAACAATGATGACAAATGTGGTGTGGTAAATGTTGGTAGGCCAACACCAGTGCTATGTCTAGAAAAACTTTGCAGCGGAGCATCTTCAAAATATACCAGGAAATTTAAGACTAGGTATGAGGAACATAAATGGTTGTGCAGAAGTAGTGATCAGAAACTGTACTGTTGGCCATGTTTGCTTATCAGCATTACAAAGGTAACATTGAACAACAATGGTGTGGCAGATTTGAATAATATTACCCGGGCATTCTGAAAGCTTGAAGTGTCTTTAGAACATTTAAGGAATTGTGTCGGATTGCAGGAGCTGGGAAGAAATACTAACAGAATTGCAGATGCTCTTCGGGAAAGCTCACGTTTTTATATTGTAAAATACAGTGAGAACGTTATTTAAGAGGCTTTTCATGCAATATCCAATTAGGACTGCTTTATTTTTAAGTAGACAAGAAGTGGCATTGTATGGACATAATGTAAGCAAGGACTCTTTAAATAAAGGTAATTTTAAGGAACTTTTGGATTCATATATAGAAGGAAGCCCATTGAAATTCAAAACCACTATTCCAGCATAAAATCCTTTTTTGTAGGGGGTTAAAAAAAATACAAAATTAATCTATTTGTGGTTGGCTTATTGATACTCGTCACATACTTACTACAAATAGTTTTTGAGATTAATTTTGAAGTCACTTACTAAATTCCTCCAAACACATATAATACAAAATTAAATTACTGAGTGCATATCTAATTATATAAGGGGCTGTATTAATGATGAAATTAAGGACACAATTTTTCTCAGTACAGGTACATATCACAAACCACTAAATGCTCTTTAATTCTACAATATGTCAATTCATGTGGAAATGTAGTTGAAAGATTTCTAGGCTTCTATGATAGTGAAGGCCATACTTCAGACGTACTTTTTCATCTACTTGATTCATTATCAGAGTTTCATTATAAATCTAAACTTGTGGGACAGTGCTATGATGGAATCGCTGTTATGGCCAGGCTTTTAAATGGTCTCAAAGAAGGTAACAGACATAGCAGCCCAAGCTGTGTTTGTTCACTGTTTTGTAAATACTTAACCTAGTTTTGTGACAAAGCTGTGATAGAATTCAGAAATGTTTCTCTTTTCTTTCTAAACATGTGTGGAACACCAGGTTTCTTCCACCATTCTAGCCAATTTTATGTTTTTGGTACCGAGGTAGGAAGGCATATACTTACAGAAACAGACACTAGGTGGTCCTCGGTTTCTAAAACCTTAAAGATAATACTAGAAGAATGAGTGCTAAGTGAGCAGTGGAAGGAAGAGGACGTGTGACAGTGAGCTCCTGAGGTCTGAGAACAAAAGTGACTCAACCAGCAATGGGTGTAGGAATCATAGTCTACAGAGCAAGAATTAGACTCTTCAGGCAAATATTATTCAAAAAAAAAAAAAAAGGGGAGGCAGTAAGGGATTACTATTGGTAATCATAATTCTAATGATGCTATTGATAGCTGGAATTGAGCAAAACCCGGGCCTAGAGGAAATACAGGGAATTCTAGCAGAACTGGTGGAGAAAATCAGCAAAATGGATGGTATGGAGCAAAGGATAACTTATAATCTGGATAAGAGCGAAGGAAATTAAAGATGAAGTTGGTAGAGAAATTCAAGGGATTCAGGCAGACATGGAAGAAATGAGAATAAAAATAGAAAGAGCAGATGAGACGAGAAGAAGATTTAATTTGGTGTTTATAGGAGTGAAGGAAAGAAGAGGTTTTTGGCCAGTGCAAGAAATATCTCAAATATTGAAAGATAAATTAGAATTAGAGATACATGGATGGGAGATTATCGACGCCTATCGCATAGGAAAACAAAAAGGAAGAAGACCAATCATTGTTCAGTTCTCAACAATGCAATTAATTCATGAAATATTGGGCAGAGCAAAAATGCTGAAAGGGAGCGACATATTTATAAACAAAGATCTAACGCCAATGCAAAGAATCACAAAAAAGAACCTAATCCGGCGAATGATGGAGGCAAGAGCTACAGGGAAGAGAGCATATATCAGAAACTTACAACTATGGATTGAAGGAGTCAATGCTACTTATACGGGCAAGAGAGATGTATGGCGCAATGGGACAATGCAAGAGAAAACAAATCAGCAAAAATTACACCATACCCAGGAAATTATTGCCAACGCAACAACATCGAGTTCACCAAGATCCGGACACGTGTGGAATGAAGAGCGGCAGGATAAGGCAGTAGCGACGTCAACAGAAGCCATGACGCCAGTAGTCACGTCAGATGATCTGTCACCGCAAGGAGAAGTGAAAGATAAAAGAAATGAGCCAGCAAGAGATGACGAAACAAGAGAGGTGACGTCAGCAAGACACAGAGAGAGAGACGGCAGCAGCAAAGAAAAAATGTGTATCACCGAGCAAGGAGGAGCTAGAAGCATCACGTGGTCTAGCGGAGAGAGGGAAATGAAGCTGGATACAGCCGATTGGTAGCAGTAAAGGAGGAGGGAGAGGCAACCACCCAAGGTCGAAGGAGGGATGCAAGAGTGGCGGGAGGGGAAGATAACCAAATTGTAACATCGCCTCATGGCAGTATCCAGGTTCTAGATAAACAGGTGACAGAGGGTGAAGGAATAAAGCTGAGAAGCAAGAAAACACTTGAACATTGCGTGGTCCAGGGGGAGAACAGGTTCACAATAGCAAATAATAAGGAAGCTAGGATTTTGGAATTGTGAAGGGTTAAAAAATAAAATCAGCACAGGTTCCATACAGCATATCAGTGTATGGAATTTGGACTACCTAGCAGTGGAAGAGACGTGGTTAAAAGATGAAGAAATCAAATTAATGAATTTTAATTATTTGGGAAGAAAAGGGGAAATGTATGCAAAGAGGGGGAGACCTTCAGGAGGACTAGGTTTTTTTATCAAGAATAAATTGAGTAAATCAATAAAAGAAACATTGTCTAGCTATAAGGAAGTGCTTTGGATTATAATGGAAGATCAAGCAATAGTGGATAGTATTATATGTATTGCAATAATATATAACCCTCCAGCTTCTTCACAGTTTCATAATCCAGAACTGTTTTATCTCCTCAATAAAGATATAGAGAAGTTAAGGGAAAATTATATGTACATTGAGATAATACTAGTAGGAGATCTAAATATAAGTGATGTTAGTTCTATAGATTGGTGGGAGGATAGCAATATAAGTGGGAAAATGGGAATATTAGGCATAGCAAGGATAAGATGATAGAAAGGGGTGGTGAAAAACTCATTAATTTCTGTGAGCAAAATGCTTTGGACATTCTTAATGGAAAATATGGAGAAGATGAGCTTGGTGAATTTACTTTTATAAATGCAAATGGTCATAGCGTAATAGACTATGTGTTGTGGTCATGCAATATAAGTCATATGGTGAGTAATTTTAAAGTCGCTAATATAAGCACTAAAAGTGGGCATTTTCCATTAGTAGTAGACATAGGTATTAAAGCTCAGTGAGCAACCAATAAACAACTTGCAGAGACTAGTGCAATAAAAAGGGAATTAGTAAGATACAAATGGAAGGAAGAAGACAAAGCAAAATTTGAGTACACATTAGAATCAAATATAGGGAAAATATGCCAACAGGGCATAATTCATAGTTTAAATCATTATGAAATTGAAAACGCAATTAGTATTCTGAGCTTTATTATGACTTGGGCAGGAGAGGGGATGAAAATGACAAATAAAGGATACTCTAATACTAGTAATGGCTGGTTTGACGAGGAATGTAGGGTGATTAAAAACATAGTAAAGGAAAAATTGGTAAAGTGGAGGGAAATAGGAGATCCTTATTCTAAGGAAGAGTATTTGCAAAGTAAATACAACTACAGTGAACTACTGGAAAGTAAAAAATTACAATGGAGACAAAAGAAAGCAGATAACTTAATCATTACTATTGCCGAAAATAATGTAAGTAAAATATGGAGGGGTATAAAGTCATTGTACAAAAAACATGTAACCAAACATAATATAAGTCAGGAAGAATGGCTAAGTTACTCCTCAAATTTATATGCATGTGAAAAATCTAACAAGGGGAAGATAATCCCAGAAATAGAGAATAACTTTAGTGAGATATTAGATAGGGATATAACAGGAGAGGAAGTAATAAACCAGGTTAGAAGAATTAAGAGAAATAAAGCTCCAGGAATAGATGGTATACCAGGAGAATTTCTTAAAGTATGGTGCGAATATGAGAACAGAGTTAGATTATTAACATCATTGTTTAACTGTGAAAAGTTGGAGAAAAGCAATTATACAGCCAATATACAAGGGCAAAGGGGAGTTGGATAAACCCAATAACTATCGGGGAATAGCACTGCTGTCCCATGTGGGTAAAATTTTTACAGGCTGATAGGATGCAAAAATAGATTGAAGAATTCAATATTCCTTCAGAATATCAAATGGGCTTTAGGAAAGGTAGGAGAACAGTGGACAATGTCTTTATTATAAAAACACAAGTGAACAATTATTTAAAATATAAAAAAAGGTAAAATATATATGACCTTTATTGATCTCGAGAAAGCTTTTGATCGAATAGAGATGAATTTGCTGTGGTATAAATTATTAATGAAGGGGGTTAGTAACAAAATGGTAACCATCCTAAAAGGGTTATACAAAGAGAACACATTTTGTATAAAATATGAAGAAGGTGCAATAACTAGGGACATACACCAGGAAAAAGGGCTAAGGCAAGGGTGCAAGTTAAGCCCAGTTTTGTTCATAGATGATATATTGAAAAATATAAGCAGCAATAATAATAATAATAATAATAATAATAATAATAATAATAATAATAATAATAATAATAATAAATAAATAATAAATAAATAATAAATAAATAATAATAATAATAATAATAATAATAATAATAATAATAATAATAATAATAATAATAATAATAATAATTTCGTGTTGGTAATTAATAATATACAAATCCCTGGATTATTGTTTGCAGATGACTTGATGATTGGTGCTATTACTGTGAATGGGTTAAAAATATCTTTACAAGAAATAGATAAATATTGTGCAGCTTGAGGCCTAAATGTGAATAGAGCTAAAACCCAAATTGTAGTTTTTAAAAAAGGTACTAAATAGAGTAAACATGAGAAGTGGTACAAAGAGGGAATAGAATATAAAGTAGTATGTGAATGTAATTACTTAGGAATGAAAATTGATGCAGGAGGGAAATGGGAGAAGCAAAAGAAATGTGCACTGGCAAAAGGGAAAGCAGCAATGGCAGCTGTAAGAGTATGTTTGTATAAAACACCTGAAATGGAAATGAAATGGTTAGAAAGGGTATATAATTTGGTAGTTGAGGCATGAATGCTATATGGTATTGAGATGTGGGGGCTAGAAAAGGGATGGGAAGTTTTAGATTATGTACACAGGGGGTTTTGTAAGGAAGTTCTAGGGCTGCCAATATCAACTGCAAATGAAGTAGCTCTAATTGAAATGGGGAGAGTTCCAAGAAAAGGGTTAGTTATAGAAAGAGCACTAAAATATTAGTATAGAGTATTGAATCTAGAGATGGGGAATATACTGAAACAATGCTTGGAGTATAAAGAACTAACTTTACCAAATAAAGGATGGTAAGTAATTTACAAAATAATTTGGAAGATAATGGTATGGGTGATATTTGGAGAAAGAGAGAAATTAATTATAAAGGTTTTTGGAAAGGGGCTAGTATAAGATTTGAAGACATGAAGATCTAGAAACTGTTTAGTCAAATAGCAGAGAAGAGATCACTTGTTTTCTATATTCCATTGAAAAATAGCTGGGGAGAGGGAGAGGTATATAGATAGCACTAACAGTAAAGAAAGAAAGGGGTTAGCATGGTTAAGAGCAGATATGTGGAGATTAAGAGGTCAAAGAAATGGATACCTGCAAGATGAGTGCCCATTGTGGGGACAAAGAGGATATAGAACATATACTGTTTGATTGTAAGGAAACAGAGATGTGGAGGAAAGAATGTCAAATATCAAAAATGAATAGGAGAATCAGCTTAATCAAGGTTTTAAGCAAAAATTATAAAAACATAGGTCAGTTAAGTTAATTGGGAGTCGATTAATAACACAAAACAACACTCACTTTTAAATTTTCCCGGAACCGGTTTCTGAGGCCTTCCCTCTATCTTCAGCCGGACATCGACTAGTTCTCATTGGTGTAGCTGGCAATATTTTGTCTTCGGTCTCCTCTGGTGGCGGTTCGAGGAACTTGCTGAACAAATCTTTCTGGGGGATGTCGAAATTGAATACTTTGTTCCTATTTTTTGAAATAAAGATTTGTTCCCATGTGGACAGTTCTTCTTTTCCTGTTGTATGTTTTAGTAATTTTGGTTCTGGATTTATGTTGTGGTTTTTTTCCCAAAAATGCGTGGCAACTGCTGATTTTTCTAATTGTTTGTATTTTATGTTCCTAAAGTGTTCCTTTGCTCTTGTTTCTAAATTTCTTTTGGTTTTTCCAATATAAATTTGACTACAGTCACAGCATTCAATTTGATATATACCAGATTTTTTGTTAGATGGAATGGCATCTTTGATGTTTGAGCAAATTAGGTTTTTTAAGGAGTAATGGTTCCGGAGGATTGTAAAACCAGGCTACGGGAATCAACACAGAGCGGCTGAGAGAAAAGTTTTACAGCTAGAAATCAATAAACATTATAAAAATTTGGAAGAAACGGAATTGAAACTTTATAAACTTCATTCAGTTTTAACGAAAACACTGGGAAACACGATGTGGGATAACTTCGAACAAAACTATTTGGCAATGCTAAGCAAGAAAATGAAAACAAAAACCGAAAAACTAAAGTACAAATTGACCAATTTGATGAACATTTCTTCACATCGAAACCACACCGAAAAAAAGTTTAAGAATAAGAGACACATCGGAAATAGAAACTTGAGTCCTGCAGCAATTAGTCCACACGCTAAATGCAAAACAGCAACAAGTAGCGTAAACGAAAAAACAAACACGCAAAACTTTGAAAACGTTGTAAATCTATCAAATCAAAATTTCTCCACAAAAGAATTAGGTCTTCTAAACAAAGGATTAAAAACTTGCGTAAGTTTTTCAAACGAAATTGAGGACTACATTGCAGATATAAACATTTTGGCACAGTGTCTACCAGTATCAAAACAAAACCCACTTAAAAGCCAATGTGAAAATATTTTGGAAGAAATAAAAACCAGATCCGTTCAGAAGAGCAAACAAAATATTATCCGTTCATTGAAACAAAAAAACGTCATATACACCAAGGCAGACAAAGGTAACAAAATAGTCATAATGGATAAATCTGATTACCTTGAAAAAATGGAAGAAATGCTAACTAACAGTGAATATGAAACCATTAACAAAAATCCATTAACAGCTTGCATAAAATCATTTGAAAAAACAATAGCAAAATCAAGTATAATATCAAACAAATATGCAGTTAAACCAGATAACCCAACCTTACCTAGACTTTATGGCTTACCCAAAATACACAAACCATCCATAATAATGAGACCTATAGTTAGCAGTATAAATTCACCAACATACAAACTTGCAAAATGGCTAACAAACAAATTCAACTATTTTCCAAAATTCGATAGCCTAAGCATCAAAAACACCTATGAACTTATAGAACACATTAAGGATACTGAACTAAATGAAGAAGACACACTAGTCTCATTTGACGTTAAATCACCGTTTCCCAGCATACCAGTTAAACAACTCCCAACATTGATAGAAAAATGGCTCAAATCACTTGGAATGTCATCACTTGAAATTTCAGATTACATCGAACTTACCAAATTATGCATAGAACAGAATTTCTTCCAGTTTCAAACAAAATATTTCCATCAAACTTCTGGTTTAGCAATGGGCAACCCCTTATCACCCTTCCTGGCCGATCTGTACATGAGTGCACTAGAAATAAGGATCACTAAAGGTTTCCCATGGATGTTCAAACTCTGGCAAAGATATGTAGATGACATATTTGCCATAGTGCCAAAAAAACACATCAGTGATGCACTAAAACTTTTAAATATTCAAGAAAAAAGCATCAAGTTCACTGTAGAAGTTGAAAAAGACGAGTATTTACCATTTTTAGATCTAAAAATAATCAGAAATAAAAATAGAATAAACTTTGGCATTTACAGAAAACCAACACAGACAGACAACTACATAAAAGCTAATGGCTACAATCCAAGATCCCACAAACAGGCAATCTTTAATAGTTTAGCACACAGACTTGTCAACATCCCTCTCACAGCAGAAGAATACAAAATAGAATACAACAAAATTATTGAAATAGCACAGAAAAATGACTTTCCCAAATCACTAGTAGACAAAAAAGTGAACTTAGCAAAAAAGAAGAAACTACTAAAGGAAACCACAACCCTCTCAGCTACAGAAACTAAAATGATCTTCAAAAAATTCACTTACCATCCATGGGCCTTTGATAAATTCAAAAAAGTCTTCAAAAAACAAAACATTCAACTAGCTCCAGTGAACCATTACTCCTTAAAAAACCTAATTTGCTCAAACATCAAAGATGCCATTCCATCTAACAAAAAATCTGGTATATATCAAATTGAATGCTGTGACTGTAGTCAAATTTATATTGGAAAAACCAAAAGAAATTTAGAAACAAGAGCAAAGGAACACTTTAGGAACATAAAATACAAACAATTAGAAAAATCAGCAGTTGCCACGCATTTTTGGGAAAAAAACCACAACATAAATCCAGAACCAAAATTACTAAAACATACAACAGGAAAAGAAGAACTGTCCACATGGGAACAAATCTTTATTTCAAAAAATAGGAACAAAGTATTCAATTTCGACATCCCCCAGAAAGATTTGTTCAGCAAGTTCCTCGAACCGCCACCAGAGGAGACCGAAGACAAAATATTGCCAGCTACACCAATGAGAACTAGTCGATGTCCGGCTGAAGATAGAGGGAAGGCCTCAGAAACCGGTTCCGGGAAAATTTAAAAGTGAGTGTTGTTTTGTGTTATTAATCGACTCCCAATTAACTTAATTTATACAACAACACTGTTTTCAACACTTCCATGAAAGGATACATAGGTCAGTTTTTAAGTAAGGTTAAAAACAAGTGGATATGGACTGTAAAAAGAGAGAAGGAATAATAAGTGACTATTTTGTAATAACATATTGTAACGCATCTGTAAATATACTTAATGGACTGTCCTGTGTAGCAGTGGCCTGGGCCAAAACAGAGGGCAGTCCAAAAAATTGTAAAAGCTTAGTACCTCAATAAATATTATTAATTATTATTATTATTATTATTATTATTATTATTATTATTATTATTATTATTATTATTATTATTATTATTATTATTATTATTATTATTATTATTGCTGCTGATGCTGCTGCTGCTGCTAGAAGAATGGGGGGGGGGGCGAAATGATACAAGTATTTGCACATATAATGAAAGCTAGCAATTCTACAAGTATTCGTCAGGCTGAGGGATTCATATATTAGTTTCGTAGCTTTGAATTTGCTTTCCTGTCTCTAGCTTTTAAAGAAATGTTTGATATGACGGATATTTTATTCAGTGTATTGCAGAAGAAATCATCATATGTAGGATTCTGTGCAAAAATGATTCACATTATAATAGATGCTTTAAACAGAAACAATGAATTATTCTATCAATTTATTGAATCAACTTCAGTTAAAGTAAAAGTCCCTTCTGAAATGTGAAATCTACTGAAGTCGCTATTTTGTGAAATGCTGGATAATGTAATGACCGAAATTAATGAATGATTTGAAGACATACAAAATTTGAAGTTTCTAAACTTGCTGACAGTTCAACATTTCAACAGTACACCAAAGTATTCCTCTTCGAAGCTTTGAATAATTTAAAGCTGTGCTACCCAAAACAGTTTTTGGATATGGAAAGACTAAGGAACACACTTATATTAATTTACCAAGATAAGGCTAATGAAGGTACTAATCTTCAAGCATTATTGAAGTCTTTAAAAGATATATGGAAAATGTCTTTATTTGATGCATACAAAATATTTAGCCTGGTTCTTGCATTACTGTCCACTAGTTCTGCAGAACGAAGTATTTTGTGCTTAAAGAGAATAAAAACTTATCTCCAAAGCAGCTTAGACAATAGCAGATTAACATCATTGGCTACTATTTCTTCAGAAGAATGTACTCAGTGAACTGATGAAAACTCAGCCCTTTTTTGAAGACATCATAGATGCTTTAACGACGAAAAACAAAAAATCGACTTGATATGTAAGCAATAGGGTGAGCCTTATTTTAATTAACCGTGTGTGGCGACTCACCATTGTAAGTAAAAACGGTGTGTCTCGGATGCGCTTGGTGGTCTGTTGGAGAATTTAGTGTCGTGACGGCAGGTTGGCCATGGTGGCTTGATGGTTGAGAGCGACTGGACAGAAACCAGCAGATCTGTGGTTCAAGTCCCAGCTGTGACATTGAATTTTTCATGTCGACTCTATCAATCCAGCACTTGAGGTGTTTATTCTATGCAAGAATGCCACTGTGTCTACTTATCTCTTCATATCTCTTAATGGCTGGCTGCTCAATGCATTCCAGCTAAATTATATATTTGCATGGTATATGGCTGAATGCTCTTTGCATTGTATTTTACTCATTATTTCATCAGTACAGTTATTACATATTGTCGCGAACCTGTTATGATAGCACAGCTTGTGCACACAAAGGAACTGATAGTGCAGCACGAGATAAAGAGTATGCCAAAATAGATAAAGATAGTGCAGAGATAAATGGTCTGCCGAAACAAATAAAGTTAGATAAATGGAAAATTCTAGTGACATCTTGATTGATAGAGAACATTCTAGAACAGTCTAGAATTATTCAATGGAGGTATATATAAGAGATCGCGACACGCCAGCGTGGTAGTCATAAACAGAGTCGTAACGTGAGCTGTAATTGGAACTGGTGTGTTTTTAAAGTGAGCTCTTTGTTGTGGTCAATGACCACATTGTGTATGTGACATAATTCTGCTACTGTAAAAGGATTGACCGAAATGTATTTCTACGAAAATAAAGAACATTCTGAATTTCTGCAAATTGGACTTTTAATTCTACGAACCCACAAAGTTACAATATTTTAAACTTAGTCATAATCATAACAATTACAGTTATAATATTTTGTATTCTTGTAGCTGTTGCACAATCTGCTACAACTGTTTCAGTGTCAGCTTAGTAGTTTGTCTTGATTATTTCAAAACTGTAGGCTAATCGTAGCACTTTTGTAAACGTTAGCACATCTTTATCAAGAGGTGTTGTGAAACATTATTAACATTGGATTCACCCATGTTAATTTTAGCCATCATGTGTCAGTGTAGGTTGTTAGATTGATTTTTCTGGATTGCTACTTTTTGCCTACTAAAGCTCTGATGGAATCAAAAGCACTTCTTTCCAGATAATGCATACAAAGCTTTGGATAGTTTCATGTGCAGATCATAGTTCCAGATGCAATTTAATATGTGCTTTGAGTTTTTCATTTTCTAAGATATCCTAAAGAACTGTGTTTTGTTCATAGCTGTTCTTATTGTATTTCACTATTTCCCAGACAAATTTGCTACAAAATTTTGATTTTAGTACCTGTTAACTAAGCATATTTATGCCAATATTACTCTTAATTTTTTTGTTTCAGTTTGCAAAAACTTTTTGGATTGCTTTGTTATGGTCACAGAAGAGTTGAAAAATGTAGTTGGTGTGAATGTTTCTTACCTTAACCTTCATTTTGAATTAGCTTGAGAATTTTTCATCTCGCTTGTTTCCAGGTTTGATGTTATATTCTTGGAGTTAAACACAGTGAAGTAACTCATTAGTCACTTAATAGTGGAATCAACTTAGAGACTAAAGATCACTCACCTGTATATTTTGCAGAACATGTATTGAGAGGTTGTGCTTACAACATTAGCTGCCTTTTGACCGTTGGAGTTATTTGTGACTCTGAGAAAAGGTCAGGAATCTACCAAATTGTATGAAGTTACACTTTTCGAAGAAACAAAAATGATCATAGGTACTTGCTTAAAGGAATAGTTGTGTTGCATTATACATCTCCTTTGACAAAAAAAAAAAAAAAAAAAAAAAATGGGCAGACTCTGGAAGCATATACTTTTCTTAGTTCACATGATTTCCACAACCAGTCTACAATGGTGTCACGGAACATCTCTTTAGCTTTGTCCTACTAATTCCTTTCATAATTATAATAACAATGAGAATGTTCACACATTGTATATTGTTTCATATGTTTCCTACATATTCACATAGGGAATCCTTCCTTTTTTCACACACTGAAATGTGTGCGAAAAATTGAGTCTCTTAATTGACTCATTGAGTTCAGTTACTAAACATGCACTGAGAGCTGAGTGGTTATAGACAAGTATGTAGGAGCTAGACCCACAAAGTTTCGAATCCCAGACATTATGAATTTTTTTTCCTATTGTAGAAATATGGAATGTGTAATACGCACATTGTAATATAACTTCAAATTGGTAAGGTTTACTTGATTTTATGACATTTATACTCACACATAAAAACTAAAACACTACTGTTTTTAAACTAACTAAAATAAATGTTTTATTTTTATATGTAAAATCAAATAAAAAATAAAAACTAACTTAGTATTGGGTATATAAACCCTCAGCTTCTATTATTGCCCTCATTCTGCGGGGCATAGATGAAACCAAATGCCTAGTGAAATTTTCACAAGAGGATACTTCGCATTATATGCCAGCGCCATTCATAACAGATGAATGAGCCCGAGTGTTTACACAACATATTAAGGCAATTTTCTAATAACATTGCATTTATTTTGAAAAGACACGAATTAGTTATTTGCATTTTTATAAATGTGTTTAAAATATTATTTCTTTTGCAAGAAAAACATAAGATATTACTATTAGAGTAACAATAATAAAAGAAATATGCACATCAAGGATTCGAATTCACAGCTGATCCAATTATGAGATGTGCATTTTACCACTCAGCTACCATGCATATGGCCAAGCCACAAAGCATCTCCCTATCTGTTGCATATACTTTGAAATGAAGCCAGAATGGTATAAAATCCATTTTTGAAAAATTAATTGGTCTTTCACATTAGCCGTGTGTAGCCAAAGTGTGTAAAGGTAGAGTCAGACTCAAAACTTCAATGCCAGATTCCCGGCTATGGCATTGAATTTTTCAGCCTCACTCTACCTTTCCCAAGCGTATATTATGAATGCAGGATCATCGAATGCTTCCAATGTTTTCCGAATTGAACCATGTTTCTGGTAGCTGCTCATTTTTTTGTCTAAGGCTGTGATGCCGTATTTATCAGCCGTATGATTGAATACGATTTTAACAATGAATAAAATGATAATTAAATTATAATGAGGAAGTAAGGTGAAAGAATTTAAGATAATGAATATTACAGATGGATAAGTTCATGAAACGAAGCAACAGCATTTAGATTCAATTACTAGAATGCCAATAAGTATTTTAACCCAGAGCTATATAATAAAGTTGCTGGTCTATATGGATGAAATGTTCCGTCGAAAGGTTGTGGTCACGGGTTGGGTCGCTACCTGGGTAATTAGTAGACCGGTCCAAACCTGGCCCAAACCAGTATTTCGGGGAAACGTCCGCGTGGTTGTAGCTCGCTAACTAGAGTTTTTCAGAGAAATCCAGCTGGAGGCGAGGCTATATCTGTTTTGGTAAGGAATATTAGGTTTTAGCGTCGGTCTTCTAGTCTGAGACGTGATACCGTGTAGACGTGTTTTGTCTGCCGGGGACACAAACGTCGGGTTGCGCCGAGAAGTATAATCAGTACTGAGAATCTTATTAAGTGAACAAGATCTCCCAGCAGTTAATTAAGCGGCGAAGTATACTTTCAAAACCGTGTTAGTAATTTATTCCATCGTGATAGATTTCAGCAATTCAGTATAGTTTTAACGTGATAGTGGAAATCTAGAGTAATTCGATCTGAACGCGGCGGCAACTCCTGGTGAACTGTAAGCACGAAACGAACTGAATAGTAAAGCTGATAGTATGAACTGTGTTGTTTTTATTTCGTCAACCTATCTCACGCATACCCTGTAGATAGCGTGGTCTCAGCTCTAATGACTAGCCAGGGCAAAGAATAGTCAAATCATAGAGCAATCTACTAGGTGACCAGATCACCGGAATCCAGGCTGTTAAGGTCACTTCCAGAGTGGCTGATACCCGAGACAGAGTAGCAGCAGACGAAGTGGGGGAGGAAAAGGCAACAAACTTGGCGCCCAACATGGGGCTCGAACCCACGACCCTGAGATTAAGAGTCTCATGCTCTACCGACTGAGCTAGCCGGGCAAAGAATAGTCAAATCATAGAGCAATCTACTAGGCGACCAGTTCACCGGAATCCAGGCTGTTAAGGTCACTTCCAGAGTGGCTGATACCCGAGACAGAGTAGCAGCAGACGAAGCGGGGGAGGAAAAGGCAATCCGGGGCTACAGGATTACCACGTATTGCGAATAAACAGGAAAAACTTGCCCTAGGGCAAACACCGGGCCACAGTGTACAAGGTGGCACCAACCCATGTAGCGACTATGACTTCCCTTTTTAAAGTTTGTTGCCTTTTCCTCCCCCGCTTCGTCTGCTGCTACTCTGTCTCGGGTATCAGCCACTCTGGAAGTGACCTTAACAGCCTGGATTCCGGTGATCTGGTCGCCTAGTAGATTGCTCTATGATTTGACTATTCTTTGCCCTGGCTAGTCATTAGAGCTGAGACCACGCTATCTACAGGGTATGCGTGAGATAGGTTGACGAAATAAAAACAACACAGTTCATACTATCAGCTTTACTATTCAGTTCGTTTCGTGCTTACAGTTCACCAGGAGTTGCCGCCGCGTTCAGATCGAATTACTCTAGATTTCCACTATCACGTTAAAACTATACTGAATTGCTGAAATCTATCACGATGGAATAAATTACTAACACGGTTTTGAAAGTATACTTCGCCGCTTAATTAACTGCTGGGAGATCTTGTTCACTTAATAAGATTCTCAGTACTGATTATACTTCTCGGCGCAATCCGACGTTTGTGTCCCCGGCAGACAAAACACGTCTACACTGTATCACGTCTCAGACTAGAAGACCGACGCTAAAACCTAATATTCCTTACCAAAACAGATATAGCCTCGCCTCCAGCTGGATTTCTCTGAAAAACTCTAGTTAGCGAGCTACAACCACGCGGACGTTTCCCCGAAATACTGGTTTGGGCCAGGTTTGGACCGGTCTACTAATTACCCAGGTAGCGACCCAACCCGTGACCACAACCTTTCGACGGAACATTTCATCCATATAGACCAGCAACTTTATTATATAGCTCTGGGTTAAAATACTTATTGGCATTCTAGTAATTGAATCTAAATGCTGTTGCTTCGTTTCATGAACTTATCCATCTGTAATATTCATTATCTTAAATTCTTTCACCTTACTTCCTCATTATAATTTAATTATCATTTTATTCATTGTTAAAATCGTATTCAATCATACGGCTGATAAATACGGCATCAGCTGTATATAAAAAGACTAAAATACCAGCTGTTTCACATTTCTGGACCCAAAACTACAAAGTTGGAACCAACATCAAGTTATTGAAGCCAGCTCAGAATCTCAAAGAAATATAGTATTTGCCATAAGTAAACAACCCTTTATTTAGTTTCATCAACAGGCCAAAAGAGGACACTCCAGGCTATCAACAAAATGACTGGAAAGTTGTCCTGCAGTTAAACATGCAATTGAACAGAGCTATGATACATGTTCTGCAAAATAAATGGGTAGGTAAGCTGGTCCTACTATTCAGTTTTTTTTTTGGGGGGGGGGGCGCGGATGAATTGTTTTACTGTGTTTGGTTCCAACAACAGTTTTGACTAAAACTTAATTTGTGCAGCATTTATAGAATAATGTTTGATAGTTATACGAGTGTATGTTCTGTAACCATAAGCTAACTTGATCTCTAAGTACATCATGGTAATATAATAGATGAATTTGTAAGTAAAAGACTTAGGTTTTCAGTCCTAAGTAGAATTGTTTAAATTAAACAATAACAGGAGTTTGATTAGAATGGTTAGTATTGTTACAATAAGCACTTAACATAAAGTATTATCATCATCATCATCATCATCATCATCATAATTATTATTAACACATTCTCAAAGTATGAACATTGTAAACATTAATTGAAAAAAAACTATTTGTAGTTGGTTTATTGACACTGTCACTCTGTCAATTAATTTTGACGTTACTGTTACTAAATTCCTCCAATAACACATAATTGTAAACATTATTTGTTGTGCAGCAATGAAACTGAGAATGAATTGAATGTTAAAAACATGAAACGAGAAAGTAAAGTTTACTCTTACAAAGAGCAGCTTGAGGAACTGCAGTTGCGGCGTGAATTAGAAGAAAAGCGCAGGAAACAAGGAAAATTAAAAGAACCTCAGTTGACACCAAAGCAGAAAGAAGCATTGAGAATCCAGCTGGAAAAGGAATCTGCCATTCGTGCCAGATTAACTCAGGTATTTCTAAGTATTTGTTTAAATGTTTTATTTCTGAAATGGTAGTGGGGCAGAGAGAGAGAGAGAGAGAGACAGAGATTAGCAATGTAATAATGATCTAGGATATAGGGTTTGCCAAACTAGAACTGTTCATAAAATATATAATATCTCACTATTAATGCAAGTATGGAAACATAATAACAGACAAAGAAACCATTACAATTTTATGTTGTAGATAAGTGATATTTTAGTAACCCATGTTAACAGTTTATTTATTTATTTATTCATCCTTTAAAATCAAATCTGTACATAGTACCTTGATATAGGATACGTCAGTAAATTTACACTTAATATTACAAAGTTAAACATCAAATATACCTAGCCTACATTCAATTATAATGTAACACAAATTGGATATAATTATAAATGACAGAAATGAACAAGCTAAGTAAATTAATGTTTTATGATTATCTGGATTTGTTAAACTGCAGATATTCCTTTACTGTGTAAAAGCAGTGCTCTTGCAAGGAAGCCCTTGTTCTAGTTTTAAACACATTGTAGTTATCTATGCTTTTGATGTCATTAGGAAGGGAATTATAAACTATTGTACAGGAATGCAGTACTCCATTCTTAAACATTGTAGTTCTGATTGAGGTTACGTGTATGTCCTTAATATGCCTCGTGTAATGCATGTGAACACTTCCATTGTTTTGAAAGTTAAATCTATTTCTTTTTACAAATAAAGCTGTCTCCAAAATATAAGCACATACCAAATTAATTATGCAAAGCTTTTTGAACAGTAGCGTACATGAACATAGCATTCTTTCGTTGCCTAGAATTTGAATGACTTGTTTTTGTTTAGTAAATATATCTTTGGCTTCTGGTGAATTTCCCCAAAATATTATTCCATATTTAATTATAGAATGTATATGTGTATAATAGGACATAATAGGACATCTGGGTGATCAAACGTTCTTTTCTTAAAAAAGGAGTTTGCATATATTGGGCAGTATTTTGTTAGACATTACTTATGTTTTAATTGATTTAATGAAAAGTTTAATTATGCATTTAACAAATTAATTTTCAAATAATTAATAAAAGGAACTGGCATATATTAATTAGCTGTTCAGATTTTGACAGGGTTTAGATTGGCAAGACCAGATGTATTTTGGAAACCAGAATAAGAGAATATTTTAAAAATATTAATTGTAAATAGATTGATAAGTCATCTGTGCCAGATTATTTTTGCTTCCAATAATAATAATAATAATAATAATAATAATAATAATAATAATAATAATAATAATAATAATAATAATAATAATAATAATAATAATAATAATAATAATAATAATAATAATAATAATAATAATAATAATAATAATAATAATAATAATAATAATAATAATAATAATAATAATAATAATAATAATAATAATAATAATAATAATAATAATAATAATAATAATAATAATAATAATAATAATAATAATAATAATAATAATAATAATAATAATAATAATAATAATAATAATAATAATAACAATAATAATAACAATAATAATAACAATAATAATAACAATAACAATAACAATAACAATAACAATAATAATAACAATAATAATAACAATAATAATAATAATAACAATAATAACAATAATAACAATAATAACAATAATAACAATAATAACAATAATAATAATAATAATAATAATAATAATAATAATAATAATAATAATAATAATTAATAATATTATATAATATAATTGTTTGTGTGCGCATTATTATTATTATTATTATTATTATTATTATTATTATTATTATTATTATTATTATTATTATTATTATTATTATTATTATTATTATTATTATTATTTGATAGATTTGGAAATAATTATTTTGAAAAATGAGCAACATTTAATATATTTTGAAATACTGCCAAATGATTCTGCCAGTAATTTGTTTTACCTCCATTAGTTGGCAATACAATAAGAAACAAACATTCCATCACCTAACAGCAGTAACTGTAACATTGAAACATAGTCAAGCTAATTATGCAAATGATTGATATGCTTAACTAGTCTGTTGAAAAATACATAATTATAGAAGTTAAGTGATGTATTAGTAATATTTTTTATAATTTGTTGTTACATTTAATAAACTTAACTTTTTGAATGAATTATACAATTTAAAAATTAGCAGTAGGTTCTCCAAGCTATAAAAAGAGTGGAACATGATAAAATGTAGAATAAAATATAAATTATATACACATTTTAACTCTGTATACACAGTAACCCAAAATAGCAAAGATTTATAACTTAGCTGGCTCCATGCAAGCTCAACCTGCCACAAATAAAATAACAAGGGAGCATTATACTTTTTGACATTAAGTCCCCTTCAGGTAATTCCTGAAAATTACCTAAGGAGTAACAGGTCTTCAAGAGGAGGTGCTAACCTTCATTTTTTAAAGTAGTCCAGCAATATAATTGGTTTCGTCTTTCCCTAATGCCGTACACTGAAAGTGTTTTAAGAATGTATTTGCCAACATACCAAATTTTGCACTTGCACATTTTTGTGCTAATGGTGCACCAAAAAATACCCCACATAACATAGTGACTACATTTATAAGTTATCTGTTTACTCATTCCAGAGAAAGGTCTTTCTCTTCATAAACACACATTTTCTCTAAGTGATGAAAAGGAATAGGTGTTGCAATTTTCATTTCCTAAAGGTCAGTTGGATGGCACCATAAACCATACATGCAGGTTTGTTTGAGAGGTTATACAGAATGAATCAAGTTCACAATACATTGACCACAAAATTATTATGGATTTCTAGTTTTTTTAATGTCTTACACATCAGTACTCATGTTTCTGATTATTTATATCTGTGTTACCTGTGTGCTTTGTGGATTTTAGGATATTTGAACAGTAATTCTATTTCTTCATGTTTGTGATCTTTTTTGTTTTTTACATGCCCGCCTGCATGTAAAGAAGGAAAACAATCCATTTGTCTTATAATTTGAGCATCACCTTTTCTTACTGAAATTTCCTAGATTTGCCCTTTTCAGCTTCCAGATAGCTAGTTTTCTGTATTTTCTGAATTCTTGAATTTTTTTCTATTTATCCCTATTGCAGTGCTAATGAAACATAAAATTTTGTTGTGGTTAAAAGGCTGTCTAAATAAAGATGATAACATTTTCCCATTAACTCCTGCAAATATTGTATAATGATTGTTCCCAAGCAGAATATCTTGTCAAATTTCATGGGGTCTGGGGGGTCTGGGTAGGGGGATTCTCTGGGTCTACTTACACCCAAGGCTGCTTTAGGGCTTATTTCGCCCTCTTCAGCCAGAATTTTTATTTGTTTGGGAGAGGCAGATGGCTTTTTTTTTATTATTATTATTTTATTTTTTTGATATATTATTTTTTTTTTTTTTTTTAATACATGTTCTAGGATATTCTACATAGTGAGAAATGTATCCGTAAGTCGTCAGATGAGTTTTCCTAGGTCAGAAGTTGTCGTAGGTGCTGTTGTATTTTCTGTTCTTCTTCTTTTTCTTGTTCGTACTGATTAATGATGGTTGTTAGAGGAGGGTCGCTTAAATTCTTACTCTGATGCATCTGGCTTTGCTTATAATTCCTTGCGGCGTCAATGATGTTCTGTCTATGGGTTCGGTCCTTTGCGTTGTCCATGTATTTGGTGGTATTCTTTTTTATCGTTTCTTCTATACTTGTAGATTTTGCTATTTCATAGACTTCGTTGCTCCTGGACCATGGTGGTAGCTTCATTGCTATGCGTAGGCATTTCCGTTCATATCCGGATATTCTGTCTTTTGTGTTTTGCGTGGTGATGGGCCATAAGGCGATTGCAGCGTAGGTAAGTGTTGGTCTAATTATGGTTTTGTAGATCTGTGTTAGGGTGCTTGGTGCTAGTCCTTCCTTTCCTATTTTCGCCAAGAGCCTTAGGCTTCCTTTTGTAAACAAGATAACCATTATCGAGATTTAACTGTATTGGAACACCACAGTGAAGCGAAATAATTATTAATTTTTAGATGAGTCATATTTATTACACATCTGCTTCACTTTCGTACCTATTTTGAGGACATGTTTCGCAAATCATCGTTTGCATCTTCGGCTCTTATGCGACTAAAGCTTGATCCAGTGGTGTGGGTAATTCTGGGGTTGCTGCTGCCATCTGTTGATTTAGTGATGAACTTAAATGTGGGATTCTCTTCTGGTGGGATTCTCTTCTGGTGGGATTTCAAAGTTCATTAGTTGGTTTTTATGTTTTTCTATGTATATGTATATTCTCTCCCATATGATGAGTTCACTATGTTTATGTATGTATTGTGGCATTGTAGGAAACAAACAAACAGATCACCAATCACCAGTGAAGGATGCAATTCTGTCCCAATGAACGTGTACACTTCTGCTTATATACTGATTTGATTTTGTGTGTGTGGGTGGGTGGGGGTGCGCGGGCGCGTAATATTATGTGCTTTGTATCTTTGGAATTCAATTTGTTTCTTGATTTGGTCTTTTTTATGTCCTTATAGTTCCTATTATTGTTCTTATAATCAATGTTGATATCACTGTCACAACTTTAACTCTTGTTTTTACACTGCACTGCACTGCACTGCACTGCACTGCACTGCACTTCACTTCACTTCACAGTCCTGTTGAGTTGCAGAATTGTTGGAAGTCCTTCAGATATTTGGATACAAGCTGTTGTGTAGTCGCTGGCCAGCTTCCTCCTTTTTTCCTAATGTCTTCCCTTAATGTGTTTGTTGTAGTGCTTCTGGGCATTCATATATTATGTCATGTACTGTTTGGTGTCCTGTGTTGCATGAACATGTAGGGTTATCTGCAATGTGGAATCTGTGTGTGTGTATGAATTGGTTTTTCCATGTCCTGTAGTTAGAGCTGTAAAACACGGCATGAGTGACAGATTCACCTTGAGTCTCACTCTAATGGAGGGGAAGAAACTCCTTGTTATTGCTCCTTTAATTGAGTTGTTCCATCTATTCTGCCAATCCTGTATTCCTTTTTCTCTAATTTCTGCTTCAATTGTAGATTTTGGTATCCTGTTGTAAACTGTTTCTGTTCCTGTTTCTTCTCCTGCTTGCTTTGCTAACTTGTCTGCTAGTTCATTTCCAGGAATGCCGATGTGTGCCTTTACTTTACAATTATGTTGACTAAGTGCTGCCATAACACTGTGTATATCTGTTATGGAATTAGGTTTCTAGCTTTTAGGATGGCTATCTGTTCGGCTTGATTATTAGAGCAATTTTGGTTCAACTTGAATTTTAGTTATTTGATTAGGTTTACTCCTTTGAAAATTGTCACTCCTGCTCCAACTTTGTTTGCTATCTTGCTGCCATCTGTGTAGACGTTGAAGTAGGTAGTGGTGTCTACATCTTCTGTCATTTTGATTTTAACTGTCTGAGCTGTATGGTTCCATTTATTAAGTTCCAGTGGTGAGTCATAGTCTTCTTTAGTTTTCAGTGTCATATATAGGTCTGCTTTCCCTTTTATGGTTATTGTTATAGGCTGTACTGCTATAACACAGGAGGCATCATATGAGATTTTGTGGTAGGCTTCTGCTATCTTGATATTGATTAATCTTTGGACTCTTAGCAGTTTTAAGGAGTTCTTGACTCTCTGTGCAGCTTCTACCCATAGTGGTGCTCCGTATGTGAGAATAGGTGTGATTGCCCCTTTACTTATGATGCTTAATGCCTTTGGACCTAGACCCCACTGTAATTTTGCTGTTTTGCCCAGTGAGTGTATTAGATTTGTTGCTTTTTCTGTGATATGGCTGATGTGGCTGTCGAAAGTGAATTTTTTGTCTATGCATTTGCCTAGGTACTTGATTTCTTCTACTTGTTCTAGTTTTTTATTGTTTATATAGAGATTGATTACTTCATTATTTCTTGTTTGTTTCTTTGAAATTACCATGACCTTGGATTTATTTTGGTTGAAGTGCAGTTTATTTTCCTTAGCCCATTTTTCTATTTTCCTGATATCTTCATTTGCATAAGCTTTGGCTTCCAGTATACTTTTCCCTTTAGTTAAAATGAGGAGGTCATCTGTTAGTGTAATTCAAATTTAAAAGGGCGTTGTAGAGTATGTTCCAGTAGCCTGGCCTGCTGCATGACCCCTGTGGGCAGCCTCTCTTCACTTCCTTTTGTATTTTATATCCATTTATATGAAATATTGCTTGTCTGTTGTTAAAGTAGTCTTTAGTTAGTTTATATAAGTTTTGGGGGCACCCTAAGTCTTTCAAATTTTTAAGAATGCCTGGCCACCATGCTGCATCGAATGCACATTTAACATCCAAGCTTGTCATGGCTATGTATTT
The DNA here is from genome assembly GCA_030765055.1 of Mantis religiosa. Taxonomy (NCBI): domain Eukaryota; kingdom Metazoa; phylum Arthropoda; class Insecta; order Mantodea; family Mantidae; genus Mantis; species Mantis religiosa. Next base: position 205,387,907 of record CM060947.1, on the reverse strand, counting down.
GTATTCTTTAATGTTTACCTCTACGAATTCTTTCAAGACTATTATTGCGTCAATTGTGCTTCTCTGAGGTGTGAAGCCATATTGAATTTTGTTCAGGAGATTTCTTGAGTACATCAGGTGGGATATTCTTCCTATGAGCAGTTTCTCCAGTACTTTGCCTCCTACATTAATCAGGCTAATGGGTCTGTATTTCGAGACTTGCGCTGTGGCCTCCTTTCCTGGTTTGATTATTGGTATCATTATCACCCTATTCCACATTGCTGGAAAAACTCCCTGTCCGAGACATTCATTGTATATTGTTGTATAAAACCTGATGTGCTCTTGCGATAATGTCACTGGTCAATCCGTCTTCGCCCGGTGCTTTCTTTGGCTTGAATCCTTCCAGGGCATCTAAAATTTCCTCTTGGGTAAATTTGGCGTCATCTATGGTATCCGTCAGTTCAACAGCTTGTTGTCTAATCGCCTTGTGGTAGTCATCGTCTTCCGAGTCGTCGTCAGGTACAAAGTGCTCAGCCATTAACTTGATTGTGCTCTCCATGTCCGTGATATGAGACCCATCTTCTTTTTGGAGTGTAGTGAGTGTAACTGGTTTTCGAATCTTTCCCACTGCTATTTTGTAAACTACGCTCTAGGGATTAGACCCTTCCCCAACAGAACAGAAATTTTTCCATGAAGTGAATCTTTTAGTATTTATGGTAGATTGGTACTCTCGTTTTCCTTCTAAGTATTTTATCCTTCGTTCTTCTCGAAGCTCTACATTGTTATTGGTGCGCTGAAATCTTCTTCTAAGTGCGTTAACGCGTTTCCTCATGATTGTTAATTCTGTAGTCCACCATGGGACTGATTTATATTTTACAAGGTTTCTTGTTCCAGTAATGGTGCGAAAAGCTTTCATACTAGCTTCATATATGCAGTTAAAGGCTTTAGCTACGTTTTGTTCGGTGTTTGCAGAGTTTGTCACTATTCCAGTTAGTTCTTCATCTATTGTGTTATTTGTGGTATTAACGCACCTGAATGTTTCCATCAGATTTGCTGTCAATACTTAGTCGAACGTCTGGAATCCTTCTTCATTTACAATGAACCTTTTACTTGTATGTTTCCATGTCTCCATGTTGATTTGGGGCCATTCCGCCTATCTCAAAGTCTTATTATTTTGTGGTCAGATGCATTCTCTTTCTCTCCACGTTCCCATTTGCATTTATACTTAAGCAGCTGATTGTTGGTTATTATTAGGTCGACCCAGCTCTGACCGTCTCAAAAGTGTTTTACTGGTGTCGTCCACTATGTTGAGGTTGTTGGTTATTATAAATTCTCCTTTTGTATGTCCCCGTGGATTGGTATCTGTGTCGTTCCATAGAGTGTTTCTGGCATTACTATCTACTGAGATAATTATTCCTTTATCACGGTTCTTTTCTAGGATATCTTTAACTTTCTGTAAATCTTCTTCGACGTCCCTTCAATAGTCGAAGTACATGCTAGCACTGACAAAAGTAAAACCATTGTATTTTACTTCTATAACCAAACAGTCTTCTTCCGATAGCTGTGAAATGGTTATTACATGACAATTACTGCTGCCCTTTTTCTTCCAATTCCTTGAGCGTATGTCCTCATGGGGACTTCGGTATTTCTGCTAATTTATTCTGTATGTTGTACGGTTCCTGTATAAATGCTATATCAATTTTGTTTTCTGTCATATTGTACTAAGTTTGACGTTGCTGCGCATGAATGTTGCACATTGATCTGAACACATTTCAGTGGGGTTTAACTTCTATCCATTTTAGTAATCTATTGTTTGTTGGTATCTTATTATTGCTGTTTGATAACTATAACAGTTAAAGTACAGTGCTGAGTGGTTCGTATTAATCGTGATCCCATTATTGTATTTGTTAAAATGGCAACAGTTGATGCATTTGTAGTTTCCTTCATTTTTCTTGCAGTCTTTCAGAGAGTGGTATTTTGAGCAGTTTTGGGCATGTCAACTCTCCTGTACACTCCTTTGCCAGGTGGTTGTATTTACTGCATTTAAAGCAGCGGGGTTATTCTGATATAGTCACGCCAATTGCAAATATTCCAACCAATTTTCAGTTTTTTATCCATTATTTGTTTTCTTACTGTTGAACTGTTTCCAGGATAATGTTTCTTTTCTTTTTCTTATCTTGAAAGATATATTTTGGGTGCAATTGATCACTGTGGTTCTCCATCTGAAAGTTTTGTGTAGCAATAACTTCTGCAATATTTTTCATTGTTATTTCTTCAGGGATATCAAAGATGATGATTCTTGGGTTTCTTAGACTAGATATATTTGCTTCCAGCTCCTCCCCACATTTTTCATTGATGTTTCTACTAATGGTTTCAATTTCGTTCTTATTCTCAGATTCTATGAGAATCTGGCCGCTTTTTAATTTTTTGAAGCAATTTATCCCTACTCTCATTTCCATTGGGTTGAGTTTTGTTTTTATCAGTGTTTTCGTGTATTCTACGCTTTGTTTGTTTTTACTTTTAACATTAAGTGTGAATGTTTTTTTCCTGTTGACTTACCCGCCTTCTACAACCTCTGAGTAGTTTCTCCGATACTCCGCAGAGGGAATCGCTTGATTTGATGTTCTGTTATTATCCAGCAGTTTCCAATTTCTGTCAAAAGATGGTGCGATGTGCTGCCTCCTAGCTCGGGAGCCGTCAACTCCTTGTCTGTTTTGCTTATTTTGATTTTCTCTGGGATTTTTTATTTTGTTGTTAATCTCTGCTAATTCCTCCTTTAGTTCCATGAATGCTTTTCGTATTACACTCACGGCTTTAAGTATATCTAGCTTCAAATCCTTCCGTAAGTTACCGCTTTCTTCCGTCACATGTAACAGCTGTTTCATGGCTCTTTCCATAGATTGTAAATGGTTGTCTGCTAACACGCGTTGACTTACTTTATCATCTTTGCTTCTCGTTTCTACCATCTTGTTTGCTATGCGCTAGTAAGCCCTACGTCACTTCCGGTTTTTGTGAAAGGAGTCTAATTCCCCCTTCCGTGTCACTTTCAACTTAACCTAACCTTAAATAAAATTATTAATGCTCCTACTGTTCATATTACTTGGAGACGAACATTCCACACTCACGAACACTTCTGCAATGAATACTGAACTTCTATAGCCTAACTGTTCATAGCACTAGTGAAAATGTTGCAAAAGCTTATTATTTACGTATTCTCTGTTCTGTAGCTGAGATAAACCCTGTTAATTGTTGGCCATCTTAACTCTAGCGCGCGCTCGTGTGTGTGTGTGTGTGTGTGTGTGTGTGTGTGAGAGAGAGAGAGAGAGAGAGAGAGAGAGAGAGAGAGAGAGAGAGAGAGAGAGAGAGAGAGAGAGAGAGAGAGAGAGAGAGAGAGAGAGAGAGAGAGAGAGAGAGAGAGAGAGAGAGAGAGAGAGAGAGGGAGGGGAGAGAGGGAGAGCGCGAGAGGGAGAGCGCGAGAGGGAGAGCGCAAGAGGGGGAGGGGGAGAGGGAGAGTGCGTGGGGGAGAGGGAGAGCGCAAGAGGGAGGGGAGGGAGGGAGAGAGAGAGATATTCTCCCATTGGCAAGAATAATAATTTTTACTTACTCCAAACTCTGGGAGGTCAAAGCTACATTTCCTTGGCACTGATCTTCTCATCCGTCACATTGTGAGGAGATTGTGCATGCTTGGCTTTGTATTGGTCATTTTACTTCAGTCCTGGCTGCCTTCTGAGGGTTGAACAATCACCACAGTATATCCATTGCAATGTGTCCTTAATGCTGAAGCATTTTCTTACCCAATGTCGTAAATATTCTACACTTTGTGAACAGCTTGGTTTATCTAATGATTTAATTACTATTTAGGTAATTACTCTGCCTCTATTTCCATGGTTTTCCGATATGTCTATCTTTCCATAAATACATTTAACTTCTACAGTTTTCCATGTGTTACTGATTAACACTGTAATAGAATGCCATGTCCTATGTTATTGTTTAACATGAATTATGAGTTTTTTTATTGTTTAAGGTTTGTATTTTTGTATTTAATATTTCCACTTTTGCAGTATGTTGATTACTCCTGTATTTGCTTTCCATGTTATTTCTGAATCAGGATTGAATAAATATATAGCCAGAGCATGGCGTTAATGACCTAGCAGTTTTACACCATTCAGATATTTGTACTTCCTATGTACCTCTGTGCTGGGAAACAGTTGAATAAAAATTGAATACAGTGTGGGAGTCTTGCATGCTATTTGAGGTGCAAACACAGAAATATATTAATAGCTATCAGTTTTTAATTTTTCTGTCTGTTATTTATTTACTTATTTATTTTATTGTGGTTAGTTTATATTAGAAGGATTGAAAATGAGGTTACACAGATGAGATGAAATATTTTGCTCGAGGTGTTTTTAGAATATCAAAGCAAATGTATAAGGTACTTGTAATTTCCATAGTGTACAATTTTTATTTCAGGCATAGTATGTCCAGAAAGTAAGTTTTCCACTGGTCCCATAGTAAGCAAGTAACTTTGTGATAGTGTAATGATATGGCATGACACATATGCTAGCAGAACTTACTAAGAACTCAACAGTAGTTTCTTAGCAGTTGAAAATGAAGGCTCACAGTCCTTCTCATGACGTATGAGAAGTACAAACTCTTTTGAGTGCACAGAGCATAGCACCAAGTTTGGGTTTAAAAGCAGGTGTTGCATTGCTGGTGCAGAGGCTTTGCAGCAGATCGCAAAAATGTTCATGATGAGGATAGCGGGAGGCTATCCATCATTAATTACATCAATTTTGTACAGCTTGTGTGGGAGCGCATTATGGAGAACCGCCTCTTCACAGACATGGAACTCAGCTGTCAGTTTCCTTAGCCGCTCTTCGTGGAATGAAATTGTGAAGGAGCACCTGTTCCAAAAATTCTGTGCCTCTGATTCCAGACCATAAAGCAAAGTGTATGGGAGTAGCTTTGACATTGATGCAATGAATGACAGCATGAATGACATCATGCATGATGACAGCAACATCTTCTGGTCGAAATCATCAGTGCTGAAAATGTGGGTTGCACACAGTACTCCAGAAATCATACAGCAATCAATGCATTGGCATCACAGTGGCTCTCTGTGCAAGATGAAATTTAAGCAGACTGTTGGCATTTTAAGTGCTATGTTCAGCATTGGGATAGATGGGTGATCAAACTCCTGGTCAGAGTTTGAGATATTGAATGCTGAGCTTTACTTACAGAAATTGCTACAGGCCATTCAAAACAAGTGGCCAAGGATAGTGCCAGTGTTGGCTTGCAGTAAGATAATGCTTCAGCACACACGGCTTGTCAAACAGTAGATTTCCTGCAAACATTCTGGTATGAGGTATTTGATCTCCCTACAGTCTGATGCTCTCAGTGATTTCCGTCTGTTCTGGAACCTCAAGAAATTCCTGTCCAGTAATAGCATTTTCAGAGTGATAGAGAGGAGGAGGATATGGTTATCCCACAGTGGTTCCAATCTAAGGTAAGAGATTCCTATGACATAGGGATACAGTCGTTGGTCCCCTCATACGACAAAAGTCTGTATTCTGGAGAATGCATTGAAAGTCAACACTACCTGTACCTGTTCCAATGAATCTTTTGGTTAATGTGCATTTTCTTACTGTTCATGCCTCCGGGGAAACTTTATTATATATTTATGCACCTTGTACAATGTATGTTAAATGTTATTTCTTTGAGTAAATACATTAGTATAAATAATATTGAAGTTGAATGCACCATGTTCGATGTGATGCTGTCTGTATAATGCTCTCTGTGCAGGAGATGTTGATAGAATCCACTATGTGCCAAAATAATTTGCAGACAAAAAAGATGATTTGTCCATTTTGTTTTAGTACTGCACTTGTTCACAGTATAATAATTAAAGTGAACAATTGGGTTTCTTATGTAACCTATTGCATGTTGCCAAGGTAGCTCAATGGTTAGAGCAACCGGATGGTTATCGGGAGATACATGGTTCAAATCCTGGCTATGTCACTGAATTTGTCAGTCTGACTCTATGTATTCAAATCTATTACTAATTTCCATTTACTTGTAAAATTAATAACCAAGTTTGCCAAGGTTTAGTTGTACACTGGTGAAAGTTATATCACTTTTGTCAATAATGCTATAATGGATTTTGAAGTATATCATCATCTTTAAACTTTACATAAAAAGTACACAATTTATTACTTCCTTTTGGTGTTGTTTGTTTCCCCGCATATTTAACATTTTTGTGAAGTCTGTTGTATTCACCTCTTTATCCTTTTATTTTCCCTGCTCTTCTTCACATTTCTTTTAACCTTGTAACCTTATTTTTCCAAAATATTTTTCTACTTTCTCCATATGTTCAACTGATCTTGAGTTAAAAATCTTTCTCTTTTTTACCCCTATTGAAAAATCTTTCCTTTTTGTAGTGTTCAATTATGTCTTCTTTTTCCTGTATCTTGCATTCCAGAATATAACACAATTGACTATATTTAGTGCATCCTTACCCCTTTTTAATTCCTCCTACGCTACTTATATTCGTCACACATATCCTTGCCCATACATATCCCATTCTGGTCTTTTTATTGCATACTTCAATGAACTTTTCTCTCCCCCATTCCTTTTTTAAAAATCTATAATCTATTAATTACTTTTTTCATCAAAATTGCTTACAATTTGTTGCTTTTCAATATTTCCCACTCTTCTAATTTCTTTGGAGAAACCCTTTTAAGTAACAAAATGAGGCACTACAAAATAAAATTTAGAATTGGTTTAGACATAAGATACCCTTTAGTATTGAAATTCTAATATTGAAATCTTAAATAAAGAAGGTTTAAGAATTTTATTTATATATATATATATATAAATGAGTTGCTAATGTTGATATTAATTCTGGTTTCAGATTAATTTATACGTTAATTAAATAAGAGTACATGTAAAACTTTATTAAACATTCATAGACAGCTCTGCATTCTTCTGCATTGAAAGATTATGATTTAATATGCATACTAATACTTTGCTTCTACTTTTCTCTCAGATGGATAAACGTCTGCATAAAGTGGTGTCTATGACAGAGGCAGCAGCAGAAGGTAGTGGTGAGCAGCTGTCATTACATTTCAGGGATCTACTGCCTTTTGTTTTTAAGAATTTGCAATCTCCATTAGCAGCACCATATCTTGCTGATCTGTATCTGAACCTCAGAAAATGTGTTTTTCAAGATCAATATCTAGGTAGGTTTTGCATTACTTACTAAGTCATATTAAATTTATCTGTACATTGTCATATTTTTAACCTAGAATGATCATTTTAACCTAGAATGATCAGAAATAGTTAAACATGAGCACTGCTGTACTTCACTTACTATTTTTCTCAGCTTGTGTTTGTCATTGATTTAAAGGACATATAAACAACCTGAGAAGTAAACAAATATAAAATCTGAAGTGGCTTCAAGTCTTTAGATTCAAAACCTTATCAAAAACTGAAACACATGAATCCTTGCAGTAAGAAGAGGAAGTATTACATTCTACCTAAAAATTTGATACTGAGATTTCAGTGATTATACACATTTCAAGGTCCCCAAATAAAAAAATAAGAGTTTTTAGTGTGTGCGCACACTACCAATATATGGAGCATGGAGTACTAGTTTGACTCAAAATTAGATTAATTTTGCGCTTCATTGTATCATAGTCCTTACTCATAGGAATGGTAAGGGAAGCTTGGTTAGCTTCATAGAGATGGATTTTAAGCATTTCCAGATTAGCTGTTTGATTTAACTGCAAAACTTTTAACCCCTGTTGTCATGGATAATTTGAGAGTATTCAGTATTACGTTTAATACAACAGTCAGTACTTTAAGAGCGATTCTTATTATCAGATCAAAATCCTTATTTTTGTTATATTTATTATGAAGCAATAATTTAATTTGTAATCAATCTTACAAAGTAACCGTAACACAAGAAAAAGTATCCCATTCATAATAAATTATTAACACTAACACTTATTGTTACTAAAGTTCAAATATAAACATTTGCAAATTTTTAATGCATTTTTCCAGAATACAATGGCTTTGTTGGAATTAACTAATATTCATATTGATGTTAATTTGTCTTTTAAATAGTATATATAAATATAAAGCATATTTTTCAATTCTTCAAAATTTGCTGAAAATAAGAAATGTCTGTGTTTGCATCTAGGTGTGTAATATACGGTAGAAAAGGGACCAAGAAAACTGCTCTGGAACATCAGTATCTATATAATAGATTAGTAGAAAAAAATTAAAGACATAAAGTTAGACAAAAGTGATGGGACTGGTTTCATTAACTACCTTTCTTTAACTACCTCTCGTACCTACAGCTCTGTGGCGGCTACTCCGTCACCAAAACGGGAGGCTGGTACCCAAACATCCGATATGAATGGGGCAACTATATCAGAGAAAGTTCTAGTGCCTAGATCGCAACCAAGAGCATTAGTAACACCATGTAAAGCTCCGAGAACACCACCTAAGACTACTGAAAATAAGAACAAGTCAGTGAAGTCGCCTGACAAAGCATCGATGTCTAACAACAGGACCAAATTGCCCATTGTGTACCAAGCACCAGAGATAAAGTTCAAGACTCAGTATGATAGAATTGCCTTCCTGAAGCAAAGCGCAAAGCCTGCTCCAGAAAAGTCCAAGAAGAGAAGTCCAAGAGCATCTCCAAGATCGTCTGAGTCATCATATGGGGAGGACTCCGACCGGCGACAGTCATCTACATCGGTTGGAATTTCCAATCGCTTCGAACCTCTCGAACCGAAAGTTGTAGAAGGAAAACGGTCCTCTTCCATAGAAGATATGGAGCAGGAAATATCTGACCACGCTGCTGCATCTGCAGCAAAGAAGAGGCAGGATAAACCTGCAGAAACTAGCCCTACACCTAAGAAAAAGGGTGAATTGATCCAACCACTGCTGAAACCTAAGTAATGTGCGTATTTATTTGACATATCCCGTTACTATCGCCATGGCTATCCTTCAATGGAACATACGAGGTTTAAGAACACATCGACCAGAACTGGAACTTTTGCTCAGTAAGCATAACCCTTTGTTGGTATGCTTACAAGAGACTAAGCTACGACCACAAGACAAGTTTAAAATCAGACGCTACACACCAACACCACTGAGGTGTGATATTGAAACAGAAGAGGGCATTCCTGCTCACGGGGGCACTATGATGCTCCTCAGGGATGACATATTTGTAGATCCCTTACAGCTACAATCTGACATACAATCTGTAGCTGTAAGGATTAAGCTGCCATTAATCAAATTTTGCATTTGCAATGTATATGTCCCGCCATCAGAAGACCTCTCGTTAATTAACCTTGAAGATCTGGTTTCCCAACTTTCAACACCATTTCTAATAGTTGGAGACTTTAATGCCAATCATCCACTATGGGGCTCAACTCGGGCATGTTCAAGAGGCCACCTCATTGCAAAATTCCTTGAGAGCAATAACTTGGTTCTCCTGAATTCCGGAGAGCCAACGTTCCTTTCAGACGCCTATAACACCTATTCGCACATCGATTTGGCAGTATGTTCATCCCATTTATCAGTTTCATTACAGTGGAATGTCATCTCTGATTTACACTCCAGCGACCACTTCCCATGTCTTCTTAGTCTCTTAGCACACGATGTGTCTCCCTCACGTATCCCTAGATGGCGCTTTGATCGTGCCAACTGGAACCTTTACACCCAGTTGGCTGTCTTTGATTACAACGAGCACGATTCTGTGAATGATCTAGTCGATCATCTCACAGAGAAAATTCTTTCCACTGCAGAACAGTCTATTCCACGTTCGGCTACCCAACCCGGTCAATTTCCTGTCCCATGGTGGAACAATGACTGCCGGAATGCTATTCGTGCTCGTAGACGTGCTCTACGGGTATTTCAACGACACCCTACCCTAAGTAATCTAATTGAGTACAAGAAAGCGCGTGCACAGTCTAGGCAAATAATTAAGGATAGCAAAAAGATCTCATGGAACAACTTTGTCTCATCTTTTAACAGATGTACACCTTCATCTGTTGTATGGGATAGGTTAAGGCACGTGGCCGGAAAATCAACCCACTTGCCAATCGCTGGTCTGCAAACACCTGCAGGAGTTGTTGTTGATCCGTTTGACGTGGCTAACACCTTCGGCTGTGCTTTCGCTCAGGTGTCTAGCTCAAGTAATTATGCTCCTGAGTTTATTTCAATTAAGACTCAGGTAGAATCTCAAGGTTTCATGTTTAGTCTCAGAAACCTTGAAGATTATAACCGCCTCTTCACCTTGGCAGAGTTAAAACACGCTCTTTCATCATCGCGACTGACAGCACCAGGACCGGACAGAATCCACGTTCAAATGTTACAACATCTCTCACCTGAAGGTAAGGCATTCCTGCTCGAGGTCTATAACCGTGTTTGTGTTGATGCCTCATTTCCGGACAAGTGGCGAGAAGCCACCATTATACCTATCTTGAAAGCTGGCAAGGACTGTCACCTCCCTTCTAGCTACCGTCCTATATCCCTCACCAGTTGCGCCTGCAAGGTGATGGAACGGATGATAAATGGACGGTTGGTATGGTGGCTGGAAATGCACAACCTACTGAATAACATCCAGTGCGGTTTTCGACAACGCCGTTCAACAGTGGATCATCTTGTGTCCATGTCGACACAGATTATGAACGGATTTCTTAAAAACTGTCAAACAGTCGGAATATTTTTTGACCTCGAAAAGGCTTATGATATGTGTTGGCGGGCAGGGTTGCTACGCACTCTGCACACCTGGAATATACGTGGACGCCTACCTCTCTTCCTTCAGGAATTCTTGAAAGACCGTGTATTCCGAGTAAGGTTTGGCTCGGTTTTTTCATACCTTTTTGTTCAACAGAACGGTGTACCACAGGGATCGGTACTAAGTGTTACGTTGTTTGCTATTGCGATTAATTCTATCTCGAAATGTGTACCTCCGGGGCTCTCGTCATGCCTATTTGTAGACGACTTTGCCGTCTACTGTACATCTCAGCGCACTCCGTTTTTAGAGCGCCAGCTTCAGACCACTTTGGACAACCTTAAGCTTTGGAGTTTAAAGAACAGCTTCCAATTCTCCGCTGAGAAAACCATCTGTGTTAACTTCTGGCGTCAGCAGAGTCGACTACCTCCAAGGCTCCAGCTGGGCGCTGATCTATTACCTTTTGCAGATGAGACGAGATTCCTTGGATTGATATTTGATAGAAAACTTAGTTGGTCGTCGCATATAGCACAACTGAAAGCACGATGTGACCAAACTTTAAATATCTTGCGGGTACTAAGTGGAAAATCATGGGGAGCAGATCGTACAGTGTTATTGCGCCTTTATCGCGCAATCATCCGTTCCAAATTAGATTATGGTAGTATCGTTTATGGCTCAGCACGACCATCTGTGCTGAAGAGATTAGATACAGTCCATAATTGTGGCATACGTATAGCGGTTGGGGCATTTCCAATGAGCCGAGTTATAAACCTGTATGCTGAGTCTGCAGAACCTCCTCTGCAGTACAGGCGCAACATGTTATTGGCACATTATGGCTGTGGACTTAATTGCATGCCCACACATCCATCGTTTACGCCGTTCTTTAACACCTTCATGGACGTGCGTTATAGGAACACCTCTATTAAACCAAAGCCACCTGGTTTTCGTTTCCGGGAGCTCCTTAGACATCTGGATACTGAAATGCCCAAGATGTATCCTAGGGGGGAAAGGACATACCCTCCTTGGTTGTGCAGAGCATCCCACGTTGATCTGGGCATGACTAAATGTGATAAATCTACCATGTCTATGTCTAGTATCCGCACATGTTTTTTAGAATTTTTATCGCGATATCAGGACCATGCTATAATTTATACCGATGGGTCCAAGAACTCCAATGGTGTTGGTTGTGCTTACGTGTGTGGAACCGAACCTTATACATTCGGATTCCACACAAGCACTTCCATTTTTACAGCAGAGCTCTATGCAATATAGCGGGCCTTTTTACATGTACGTCGACGAAAGTTGGGGGACTGCTTAATCCTGAGTGATTCCCTCAGTGCACTTCAAAGCCTACGGCAGCTGTACAACTACCACCCTATTGTGCAGCGGATACAGGATGCCCTCCACGTTTTATACGCTTCTGGCGTTAGCGTTGTGTGTGCATGGATCCCTGGTCACGTAGGCTTGCGGGGGAATGAAATGGCAGATTCGGCAGCCAAGACGGCTACCACGAAGCCCAGGTTTCGAGTACCATGTGTGACATCGGAAGATTTTTGAGCCGTATTTCGGAGAGCTGTGCATACTGCTGGCAGGAAGAGTGGTCCGCTCTCCGCAATAATAAACTTAGATCTATCAAGGAACTTTCGATTCCCTGGGTTACCTCCTGTCTGTCATCTCGTCGCGAGAAGGTGATTTTGGCTCGGTTGCGCATAGGGCACTGCTTTTTTACTCACAGTTTTCTATTTAAAAAGGAGCCTTCTCCACTGTGTCCGTTTTGCAAAGAAGCGTTATCTGTACGACATGTGCTGCTAGAGTGTTTTCACCTAGCAGCCCTTAGAACATCTCTGCAGCTGCTGGTCAGCCTTGCAGAGATGCTGGCGGACGATAACGCAGTAGTGGAGAAGGTCTTTAGATTGCTTTCTAGACTACCCTTTAGGATTTAGTGAAGGAAATTTTTAGTCGATTTTGATATTTCGTTTTCTTCTTCTTTTTTAAATGTATATATGTGTGTGTGCAATTTTAATAGTTTTATCTATACTTATATAGATTTTGGAAATTTTTATACCCGTCTTTTGCCAAGACTTGTTTTTGTAAGGGCGCTGATGACCGCCGTAGTTGAGCGCGCTTATACACATCATCTTGAGAAAGCAAACAATCATTTTGGCATTTACAAATAAAAACTCAGGATTATAATTTTTAAATTCAAAAATAGAAGAAGAAATCCTACCAATCAATTGATTTGGAATGAACCAAATAATTTGTAAGGATTGTGAATAATGCCACATAGATCAAACTTAAAGAAACACAAAAACCAGAGTCAAAGAGCATTTTAGAAACATCGAATTGAAACAGAAAGATAATTCAGTGGTAGCATTGGAATTGTGGAATGAAAACTATGACCTTGACCCAAATCCAAGATTATTAAATGGTGTTGATAAACCAAAACAAACTGACGTGGGAGAATGTATTAATATGAAAAAATAAGGACCAGTCCCACCAGTCAATAATTTGATAAAGAAGTTCATAGTTCGACCACCAGAGAGAAGACAGCAGACAGCAAGAACAGAAGATAGTTGGACCTTCATAGTTGAAAATGGAAGCAACAGCTTGCGAAACTAGTCCCCCAATAATATAACAATGTAAGTGAAGGAGTGTTGAAAACCAACTACAAATAGTTTTTTAATCTGTGTACTGCTTCGGTGCTATACAGACCTATTGGAACATTATGGTGAAGATTAGCTTGGCCCCTGCTCCAAGTCGACATGGAAAATCATGAATCATTCCATATTTTTTAAATGTTGGTGTGATAAAAATAGTTTTTTTAATTAAAAATCTAATTGTTTTATTGGAAAACCATAAACTTACCGAATTAATTTCTTCATTGAACAGGGACAGTTTGCAGAAATGTTGAGGTTAAAAATAATTAGACTGATATTAAAAAAGGGGATGAATTAAATATTGATAATAATTGTGGACATTTGTTTGTTTGTATGTATGTCTGGTCCTATCATTGAGTAGCACTCTAGAATATTGAACATAATCACAAAGAAAATAATCCTCACCAAAACAACATGAAATGTTTTAACTACCACTACCGTACGTCAAAACATGCCTTTTTTTTTATTTTATCACCACCACCAAACATATAACATATACACATTTTAAGACCTATACATACTACACATAATATTATACAATTACTCATCCAAGAAAAATACGTCAACCATTCGTTTATGGAGATGTTAGTATATTAAACCAAATACAATGATACATTACATTCCCTTTCAAGACACTTAAACAATCATCCATAAATTCCTGTACCGAGTAATAGGCATTGCTGCATAGATAGTTTTTAAGAGCAGACATCTATTTTCTGTGAAAATAGTAATTTTAAGTATTTTTGAAGTGCATAGTAATTTTAAGTATTTTTGAAGTGCATTGAATGTTCTGACACATTCATAGTATACTCCTTTCTGGAAACTAGTCAATCTAGCACTGTGTTTATGTAAATCCATTCTTGTCTTGTATTTATGCCATGTATGTTCACATTTTGTGTAAAATAGTCTTGATTTTTGATATGGAAACACATAAGCATAAAGATGTATTCACAAGGAAGTGTTAAAATAATCAGCCTTTGAAACAGACCCTAACATGGTTCTGTAACATTGTAACCAGATTTCTATTCTGCTACGATCCCCATGTTGTGGCGACATGTGGAACAAGATTTCTACGGTGAAGATGGGATGCACGTTGACTATTTCAAAGCCCCAGGTCGGGAAGTCAGATGTAACAGGGCTACTTCGTTGTAGTTTGAATTGGTTCTTGATTATTGTGTCTGCTTAGATAAGAGTCATGAGATCTCTCATTTTTAAGGGTGGTTACAAGTGAAATAAATAAATTTGGATAAATCGAGATTTAACTTTATATCGAGATTTAACTGTATTGGACGACTCATCTATAATTTAATAAATTTGGATAAGTCCAATTTCGTAATATATAATTTAATTGTATAATCTGGATTACATTTTACTCAAACTTCCTTTCCTAGTCAATCTTTGCAGGTTACCTCCAGCATATCGATAAATCCTTACTTCCTTAATAAATAGTTTCTGTTAATTACATAAAATCGCTCACTTCTGCACGTCCATTCTTCACTATCCAAAACTTTTATCTTCTCCGCATCATTTCTCCACCATCAAGATTATTGATTTTCTGTTACTGTTGCTACCCATATATTACTTTTATATGATTGGCCAATTTATTACTATGTCACCACATGACATAATACAATTATTACTATGGCCAGTCACAAAATTACATATATTTTTACACAATTTTTGTTTTTTCCTTTTATAAATTTATAAATTTTTCAAACCCTTTCTAAATATAAATTGAAACTACTGTTGCAACGTTGATGCCACATAAGCAGAATCTGAGGAAGCTTCAGAATCAGATAAACTGCTAGATGGTGAAGGTATTGGAATTTATATCCATGTGGGATGAGTCTCGTCGACTTTAAATTTGGGTACACAATACTGTCCTTATTTTTCTTATTAAATCCATTCACATTACACGTGCAAAAATAGCAGTCACTGAAATGATCTTGAGGTTCACGCCAAACCATCCTTATTCCAAGTGGAAGGGCCTTACTATTCTAGATTTACAAGGCATGATTGACAAATTACTCAGGGAGCCTATTCTTTGTCCTGGTCTCCTAATTTTGCTTTAAAATATGCATAGTATAAACGTTTCCCCAGTACAGTTATTGGACAACTCTGCCCCTTCATTATGTAGCACCCATGCAACAATGAGTCTGGCTTATTCACACAACTAATTCTTGATATACTTGCCATTTTCAAAGCAGAACAAATTATAAACAACAGGTCAGTTGTTACCCATGGTGGCTCAGTGGGTAAGAGCGACTGGACAGAAACCAGATGATCAGTGGTTTAAATCCCAGCCATGGCACTGAATTTTTCATGTTGACTATCTAACAGGTCAGACATTCACCAGACTCATGAGATAACTGATTGTCACTGGACTAGGTAGCATTAAGAATTTTGCCACTACCGTGATCTACAAAAATGCAACTCTGCATTTCAACAGTGCAATTCATTGGTAACAATTCTAAAAGGAGACATATCGGAGAGTTTAATGAAATGGTGTTGGATTGACAAGCACGCAGAAGAATAACAAACCAAAGCAAAGCTACCCTGTCATGACACAGGAAAACCAGTGATATTTCTGAAATCAGGAGACCATATTTAGTCATAATCACTTATCAGATGCTTTGCTGCAGAAATCATGCTGGGTGGTGTTATTGGAGTTAGGTGTAGAAAGTCTCAATTATAGTAAATTTGTCTTATTTTTTATTTCAGTATCTGCTTTCCTGGATATTGGAAGGCAATAAAATCAAGTTAACCAAAATTAATACTAAGGCATGTTTTGGTTAAGGTACAGATTAAGAGAAACTATGACAATTTTGTGAATAAACTTGATAACAAAGGTGTGTAATGTATATGTGATACAGATAACGTATTGTGCATAGAAATTTGAATGAAACTTCAAAACTTCAATGCTCTGTTGTAATGGAAACATGGACCTTCTGCTTTGCATGCCGATGCTTTTTTCTGGACTAATTTAACTTTCTCCTTGAACCCCTCATTTTTAATTTGGATATATCGTCCAGCAAGTCTCAATTGAGTATCATAACCTTAAGATGATTTGTTCTTGCCTGTATTAACTATACATTTCCAGCCAAATACTAGGGCTATGCAACATAAGTATATATGTATTGAACATGCATGATTCCATATCAGTTGAAATACTATAGCAATGGAAAAATGGAATTATTGCAGTAAAATCATACTTTCAAAATTATAAACTTTCATTGTTTCCAAGATCTGGCAATGTCTTGATAAAATGACCATTTATAATATGTCACAATATTAAGCTTGGAAGAATTTAACAAATCAATTCAGTGATTATTGTACTGAATTCAAATAGATCAATAATCTGCAGCTAACACAATTTGGTCTTACACTCTTTAATTCCCTCTTCATTTCTGCTTACAATGCCATTGCATAATACAATTTTGAAATAGAGACGAATGAAATGATAATCTGGAAGAAGATGATAAAAATGAAGTTTATTATGCAGCTATCTTTTAACATTTTATGCATATGCACAGGTACTTATTCATGTTCCTTGTTGCTTCCATACATTTGATTAAAATGAAATTATATTTTGTACATGCTTATACATGCTTAAGCTTTCACGGCTGGCATTAATCCAGTAGAATGTATTTCCCGGGCTTGTGGGCCATGGTCCAGAGGATGAAAATTCTCCTGATGTTTCGCTCATATCTCCGACGAGCATCTTAAGAGGATTCTAGCTGGAATTCAGAAATTGAATGACTGGAACTGTGATTTAAAATAATACCAGTGGAAAACATTGATAGTTCATAATTTAATTTGTGTTCAACTTTTTGCAGGTGAATTAATTGCCCATGTAACTCTCCGTCTTCAAGCCCCATGTTGCAAACTCAGTCCCACATGGGAGGAGGAGGACCTTGGTGTTGCAGTCACACGCACAATTACATTACTTCATAAAACAACTGTGAGGCCAAAACGGTCATCAGAAAGTAGTTGCATGTGTCTAACAGCACCAGCATTCTGTTATACATTCCCATTAATTCGTTCTGCTCTCTTGTCTGTGATTGCAAAGACTGATGACAACCTTATGACTGCTGGGCTGCAAATTGTATCTGAGCATGCTCAGATGAGGGCTGAAAATGAAGGACATTATGATCCAGATTTATTGCCTCGCAAGCAAATGTTTGAACTTCTTGTAGAAATAATAAGTAAGTATTAAGTAAGTATTAAGTATTCGACTCTCTTTAAAGTTAATTTAAGTATTAAGTGTTTTAAAAGATGAATGCATTTATGGGTTGTAGTTTATATACTTTATATTGAATTTAGGATGTCATACAATCTTTACACAAATCTTCATGTACTGAGGTTTTAGAACTGGAATGTTTTCAGGGGCATTCATCCACATTATCAGCAGTTAGGTAACTGAAGCAATTATTTATTATATTTAATATTAATATATTTAATATATATTATATTTATATATAATATTCATTATATTCAACTTCTTAAGTTAAGTGGAGATTCTGTTACAAATATTTTTATTTCTGTAACTGAAGCATGTTCCCATTTCTTTCTCCTTTGGCTGAGATAAATCCTGATGCAACATAATGGTGAAGTTACAAAGTTCTAACAAACTCATTTACAAGATTTCAATGTTTATGAGATTACCCGCAATCTTAACAATGAATATTTTTTCCAAAACAGCCGGTTTGGGTGATGGAAAAACTAGTTTTAACAATTTTGTGGTTTAATCGTTATAATGGTTCTTAAGACTAAAAGTGGTTTGACACAGCAGATTTGTCTGTTTCACTTTGTTACTCTGGTACTATTTCAATCTGATAGTTTTTTCCAAGGTATAATTTCTCACAATCTTTGCAATTGATTGGACAACTTTATGATATAAGTGCATCTGAGTATATTTTTGAGTGGCATATTGTTCAGGCTGTTCATTTTGAGGAGCCAGCTAATGCCATTTTTTTTTTCTTCCAAAATTTTCTTTTCAAATTTTTCTTCTACATTTTTTTCTTCTTTTCTTTTGAGTCACATGTTGCTGATTGTCTCATGTTGTTTGGCTGTTTCTAAGAGTCTACCATTCTATTTAAATACAGTAGAAGCCCAAAATAGCATGGTCCGAAATACCATAGATTTATATTTAATATATGTAAAAGTATGACCCCTTTAGAAAATATTGTAGTTGATTATTTTATTTTATTTTTTATTTGAAATGTTGAGATAAACATTTTTTGCAAACAGAGATTCTGTATGTAATTGTTGCCACCAACCCTGCTTGTTAAACATTTACCCATACATTCCAGAAAAGTACCGTACATAGAAACAATATTCTTTTGTTTAAGTTAATTGGTGGAAATTAATCGTTTCTTCACACTAGCCATACATAGGCTAAGGTTTTGTATGGATAGAGTCAACATGAAAAATTCAATGCCATGGCTGGGATTTGAACCACGGATATCCTGGTTTCCATCCATTCACTCTAACCCATTGAGCTACCATGGCCAACGTGCCGTCCTGACATTAAATTCTCCAGTTGACTCATATATTCCCGGTGTTCGTGTCGTGCTTAATTTAATGCGGAGGACCACCTTGATTTTAGCTGTAACCAAGGAAACTGATTTTGTGGACTGTACTCGATAGAGCTGTATTCATATCACTAGATAAATTTATTGCACACGCTACATTTCTTATGTGAATAATCATGAAGAAGACAACAATACATTTAATATTTGAGATAAACTAAAACAGTTCTTTCATTGCAACAACAGCTGCATGCAGCCACACAACGAAGCACATCGCATGTCTCAACATGTCTGTAACTATAAAGGACGAAGAAGCCTCTTTTCTTGCGCGCTGGCGAGTCACATGCTGGCCGCATAACCGGCGCCAAGTGAAATATTCATGCGCCGGCCGGAACAAATGACGATAATGGCGCAAACACCCGGTAAACCACCAAGGGCTCTGGCATCCGAGATACACCGTTTGTGGCAACTTACTCAAGTAAGTACAATAAGTACTTGAATCCCAGGCTTCACCATTAAATTCTTATTATTTAAGTTAATTGGTGGAATTCCTTTCTTGGAAGTGTTGAAAACAGTGTTGTTATGATAAATTAACTTATAAAGAGAGTCGATTAAAGACACTAGACAACACTTACTTTTAAATTTTTCCGGAACATGTTTCAGAAATTCAATTCATTTCCAAAATTCGACAGCCTAAGCATCAAAAACACCTATGAACTTATAGAACACATTAAGGATACTGAACTAAAAGAAGAGGACACACTAGTCTCATTTGATGTTAAATCACTGTTTCCCAGCATACCAGTTAATCAACTCCCACCGTTGATAGAAAATTGGCTCAAATCACTTGGAATGGCATCATCTGAAATTTCAGACTACATTGAACTAACCAAATTATGCATAGAACAAAATTTCTTCCAGTTTCAAACAAAATATTATCACCAAACTTCAGGGTTAGCAATGGGCAACCCACTATCACCCTTCCTGGCCGATCTGTACATGAGTGCATTAGAAATAAGGATCAACAAAGGTTTCCTTTGGATGTTCAAACTCTGGCAACGATATGTAGATGACATCTTTGCAATAGTACCAAAAAAACACATCAGTGATGCACTAAAACTTTTAAATATCCAAGAAAAAAGCATCAAATTCACTGTAGAAATAGAAAAAGATGAGCATTTACCATTTTTGGATCTAAAAATAATGAGGAATAAAAACAGACTAAACTTTGGCATTTACAGAAAACCAACACAGACAGACAACTACATAAAAGCTAATGGCTACAACCCAAGATCCCACAAACAGGCAATCTTCAATAGTTTAGCACACAGACTGGTAAACATCCCTCTCACAGCAGAAGAATACAAAACAGAATACAATAAAATAATTGAAATAGCACAAAAAAATAACTTTCCCAAATCATTAGTGGACAAAAAAGTGAGCTTAGCAAAAAAGAAGAAGCTACTAAAGGAAACCACAACTCTCTCAGCTACAGAAACTAATATGATTTTCAAAAAATTCACTTACCATCCATGGGCCTATGATAAATTCAAAAAAGTCTTCAAAAAACAAAATATTCAACTAGCTCCAGTCAACCATTTCTCCTTAAAAAACCTAATTTGCTCAAACATCAAAGATGCCATTCCATCTAACAAAAAATCTGGTATATATCAAATTGAATGCAATGACTGTAGTCAAATTTATATTGGAAAAACAAAAAGAAATTTAGAAACAAGAGCAAAGGAACACTTTAGAAACATAAAATATAAACAATTAGAAAAATCAGCAGTTGCCACACATTTTTGGGAAAAAAACCACAACATAAATCCAGAACCAAAACTACTGAAACATACATCAGGAAAACAAGAACTATCCACATGGGAACAAATCTTCATTTCAAAAAATAGGAACAAAGTATTCAATTTCGACATCCCCCAGAAGGATTTGTTCAGCAAGTTCCTTGAGCCGCCACCAGAGGAGACCTGTGACAGGGTATCGTCAGCTACACCAACGAGAACCAGTCGAGAGCCGGCCGATGATAGAGGCAAAGCCTCTGAAACATGTTCTGGAAAAATTTAAAAGTAAGTGTTGTCTAGTGTCTTTAATCGACTCTCTTTATAAGTTAATTAATTGGTGGAACTTAATGATTAATTTCCACCAATTAACTTAAATAATAAGAGTTTAATGGTGAAGCCTGGGATTCAAGTACTTATGATAGTAAGTCACCACAAACAGTGTATCTCGGTTGCGAAAGCCCTTATTGGTTTACCGGGAATATATGAGTCAACTGGAGAAATTAATGTCAGGACGGCACGTTGGCCATGGTAGCTCAATAGGTTAGTGACTGGACGGAAACCAGGAGATCCCTGGTTCAAATCCCGGCCATGGCATTGAATTTTTCATGTTGACTCTATCCATACAAAATATTGTTTTTGTACTGTATTTCTCCTCTACCTGCAATGTAAGATATTCCTAAACCTTGAGAAAGTTAAAGTATGCTTCGACTCTGAATTGTGCATCAGTGTTAAAATGTCACTGAAGTAGAAAGCATATTCAGGTGGAGAAAAAATAAAAATTATTGATCATGTGAAAAAAAGGTGGTGGGGTTGGAAAGGCAAGTTTATCATGTATTTATTAAATTATAGATGAGTCGTATTTATTACACATCAGCTTCACTTACGTACCTAACTTGAGGACATGTTTCGCGAACCATTGTTCGCATCGTCGGCTCTTATGCGACTAAAGCTTGATCCAGTGGTGTGGGTAGTTCTGGAGTTGCTGTTGCCATCTGTTGATTTTGTGATGAACTTAAATATGGGATTCTCTTCTGGCGGGATTTCAAAGTTCATTAGTTGGTTTTTATGTATATTCTCTCCCATATGACGAGTTCACTATGGCTTTATACGTATTTTAGTAATTTGGTGCTATCTTCAATTTCATGATTTTCGGACCAGAAATGAGCGCTATTACGGACTTATCAATACTATACTTTGTATCCTAAGTGCCTAAAATGTTCTTTCTTTCTAGTACTTATGTTTCTTTTTGTCTTCCCTATTTAAATTTTTTCGCCATCTTTACACTTAATCTTGTAAATGCCTGACTTTTCTTCTGGTTTTATCTTATCAGTATTATTACTGTTAAGTAGGTTTTTAATGTTGTAATTGTTTTTTGGTGCCAATGTTATATTGTATTTCTTGCATATTTTTTGGAACTTTTTTGTGGCCCAGGGGTGGGTAAGTAAATTTAGCAAATCTAATTTCTTGTTTTATTGGTGAAAGAGCTGTGATCTGTTTTAATCTGTTTTGAAGTTTGAATGATTTTAGTTTTTTATGTACAAGGCTTTTTCCATATCCATTTTTAATTGCAGTTTTTAAGATTTGATGGTATTCTTTTTTATATTCTTGCTGGCTGAGGGGTAGATTTACTAATCTTTGTGTGAGACTGTTGATGGTGGCATGTTTGTGTGGAATTGGGTTGAAACTATTTGCTTTGAGTAATTATCTGTGTGTGCTGCTTTTCAATGAATACTAAATTCCAGTTTTTCATTGTTTTTTGTGATTTTAAGGTCCAAAAAAAGGTAGAATACAGTCCTCTTCAGTTTCTACTGTGACTTGTATGCTGGGTTGAAGGTTGAGTAGTTTCATGTATGTTTGGAGTCTCTGAAGGAACTATTAGGGGATGTATGAAGTAGGAAGATAAACTTCGAAACTTTTGAAACATTGTGTAAATTTGGGAATTGGATAAATAGTGCAATATCCTCGTTAAAGGGAAACATGTAAACTTGTTGATGGATGCATTAAGTAAAACTGACACATTGTGACAACGTTGTAGTCTGGTCCTGTAGGCTCCTCTGGAGCACTGGAGCAAGAAATCTTACCTCTGGGTGAAGTCGTGGAGTTTATAAAAATCGAAACATTTGCAGATTTTTCTCTCTTCGAAATTAGCTTGCATAGAGCACTGATTAGAAAACTACTTACAGTACTGTACTTAAAGGAGGGGTTTATCATACATATGCAAATAAGAGAAAATGCCCATTAACTTGCTAAACCAATCAACAGCTTGACTTTTCTGTTCCAATGTCTCTTGTCTCTCTTCCCACCCAGATGTTTACAGCAGGTTTAAACTAGCCTGAGATAGAGTATAGTACGACTGTGAGACAATTCATAAGATTTTACAAGGCATGCTAGAAATATTATGTTCAGTGAGTATTCATTTTTCAAACAGCTGTCAATTGAAGTTTATGAACTTACAAATTTGACTCAGTTTTGAGTATTAATGGCAAGTGAGTGCCCATTCTGTGATGAACATTGTTAAAGAAGGCAAGCAGTTCACTAAATTAAAAGTTCCTATATTTAGGTCTTCTGGGAAACATAGAGCAGTGAAAAACATGCTACCAACTTAGATGATTTTCAAAAGTATTGTCGCGAACCCATATCTACGATCGTGTGGCTTGTTTACACAAAAGAAACTGATAGGAGAGCAGTATGAAAACCAAGACCCCGCGGACAAGGATAACAGGCAGATAAGGGTCTGCCTAGGCAAACAAACGGAGATAAATGGAAATTTCTAGTTACTTTTGGACTGATAGAGATTGTTCGTATTCTGGTTTATTTGCGAATCATCTAGAAATTAATTATCTGAGAAGTATTTAAAGAGGTGACGATTGGCCAAGAGGGAGTGGCAAGTTGTAAAACAGTTAGTGAGCCGCAAGAGGTAAGCAGAGAACAGCTGAGAGAGTTGTAATTGTGAAACAGTTGTTGTAAACAAGAGTGAGTAAGCAGTTGTGTAACAGTCAGTTGTTGTAACGAGAGCTAATGTAATCAGCTGCAAGGTTTTTTATGTCATCGACCTTGGTAGACTGATGGTGTATTTAACGTAATGCTGCTGTAATCTATAAAGAATTTCTACAAAAATAAAGGAGATTTTTAATTTCTGCAACTCTGCCTTTTAATTCTACGAACCCACAAAGTCACAATGGTGTCAGGAAGCGAGATGGCAACATCACCGAGAAGATGGAAGAAATGAAGATCGAATTAACAACGAAGACGGAAGCTGCAAATAGCAACTTGGGCACTACGATGACCGTGAAGATGACCGACCTCAGGAAGAGCAGCCAGAGGAACCAGTAAGGACCGGCGTGGTGAGGAGCACGTTGGTGCCATCACCACCATCACCTCGTGCGACACTGCGCACCATCAGCCGACGTATGGATGACAGCCTCATTGCGGATGGTTGGGTCAGAGGGAGGCTGTGCCTCGTACTCGTAGACATCGGGGCAGCTGTGACCATCACCAGACCTGACGTGGCCAAGGGTTTGCCGCCGAGGAAACCAAGGTGATCATACCAGCTAGTGACGGCATCGAGCGACACCTTGCCCGTTACGAGGGAGGCTCTGCTGCAGTTGACCTTGGGACAGAGTGCCGTGCGTCAATGGGTGTACGTCACGGAGGTGGCTGAGGAGATGATACTGGGACTGGATGCCCTTAGGAGCCATGAGGCGACGATCGACGATGGCAGGAAGGTCCTGCAGCTCAATGGAGAAGATGTCATACTCGGCAACCCGAAGAACGCCTTTGAATCTGCAGGGTCATCTTGAAGGAAGACGTGGGTCCCCGCGAGAAAGGAGGTGGTAGTGACGGCGCGACTGGAAGGACAGCGAATGAAGAACACTGTTGCCGTGCCAAGAGGTGCCAGTGAGGCTGCTTAACCTAGCGGACATCGACCACGATGTCCAGGCCGGAACGGAGATGGGGACGTGTGAGCCCGTGGTCATTGTGACAGCAATTGACAAGAGACAGGAGCCGGTGCCAACACAACTCCTGGGGCCCTGGCTGGAAGGCTTACTGGACAGGGTGGCCGATCACCTGACCGTAGAACAGCTCGAGAAGATTCGACAACTGCTGAGACAATACCAGCGCGTCTTCAGCCAAGGCAGAGAAGAACTACTGCGTAACCCGGCAAGAGTTACTGGCGGTAGTAAAGGCCTTGGAGCACTTCCACAAGTACCTGTATGGTCTGCCATTTCAACTGAGGTGAGGTGGAGGCTGCTTAACCTAGCGGACATCGACCACGACGTCCAGGCCGCAACGGAAATGGCGACGTGCGAGCCCATGGTCATCGTGACAGCAATCGACAAGACACAGGAGCTGGTGCCAACGCAACACCTGGGGTCTCTGCTGGAAGGCTTACTGGAGAGGGTGGCCGATCACCTGACCGCAGAACAGCTCGAGAAGGTTCGACAACTGCTGAGACAATACCAGCGCGTCTTCAGCCAAGGCAGAGAAGAACTACTGCATAACCCGGCGAGAGTTACTGGCAGTAGTAAAGGCCTTGGAGCACTTCCACAAGTACCTGTACGGTCTGCCATTCCACCTGAGGACTGACCACTCCATCCTAAACTGACTACTGAGCTTTAGAAATCTGGAAGGCCAGACAGCACGTTGGGTTCAGAGGCTGCAGGAGTACGACTTCGCCTCTGAACATCGTAGAGGGAAGAACCACGGTAACGCAGATGCCATGTCCCGAAGATCCTGCCCAGAGGAGTGCGGCCAATGCACAAGAGTGGAAGAGAAGGAGCGTGCTGCAGCAGTCCGAGTAGTCACGGCAGTGCCTGCAGATGGCTGGGATAGCGCAGGCCTGAGGAGGGAGCAGCTGGCGGATGCAGACTTGGGGCTACTCTTGAGAGAAGTGGAGGCAGGGACAAGACCAACCTGGGAGGACATCGCACCGAGGAGCGCCATCTACAAGTCGTACTGGACCCAATGGGATTCATTGAAGACAAGAGAGGGCGTGCTGTTCCAGGTATGGGAATCACTTAATGGGAAGACTCAAAGGGAGCAGTTGGTACTTCCCCGAAGTAAGGTCCCGGAAGTCTTGGAGGAAGTGCACGCCAGTACTTCAGGACGACACCTGGGAGCAAACTGAACAATCGACAACAGCCGTGGCAAGGAGAGTACCGGGTGGTGAAGAGGACTAACGACGTGATCTACCGCATCCGGAAGGTGCCCCGAGGGATGATGTTGGTGGTACACCTGGATCGTCTGGCCCGCTGTGATGGAGCTGTTCGGGACGACCAGCCTTGAGGAGGGAGCAGTGTTGCGAACCCATATCTATGACCGCGTGGCTTGTTTACACAAAAGAAACTGGTAGGAGAGCAGTGTGAAAACCAAGACCCCGCGGACAAGGATAACAGCCAGATAAGGATCTGCCTGAGCAAACAAACTGAGATAAATGGAAATTTCTAGTTACTTCTGGACTGATAGAGATTGTTCGTGTTCTGGTTTATTTTCAAACCATCTAGAAATTATCTGAGAAGTATTTAAAGAGGTGAAGATTGGCCAAGAGGGAGTGGCGAGTTATAAAACAGTGAGTGAGCCGCGAGAGGTAAGCAGAGAACAGCTGAGAGAGTTGTAGTGGTGAAACAGTTGTTGTAAACAAGAGTGAGCAAGCAGTTGTTGTGTAACAGTCAGTGTTGTTGTAACGAGAGCTAATGTAATCAGCTGCAAGGTTTGTTATTGTCATCGACCATGGTAGACTGATGGTGTATGTAACGTAATGCTGCTGTAATCTATAAAGGAATTTCTATGAAAATAAAGGAGATTTTTAATTTCTGCAACTCAGCCTTTTAATTCTACGAACTCACAAAGTCACAGTATGTTTTACGTAGAACATTTATGATTTATAAGACAAGAGTGAATATCCAAATGCCAAAAGGCTGTCTAATTTAATGAGGGATAAAAAGAACATACAAGTTTTATATCTTCTATGTCTAACATTTAGAAATCTCTTGGGTTCAAATACTGGAGATCCAATGATGATTGCAAATTTCTGCTTGAAAGAAGTGATATTATTGCTGCAAGATTAAAATTTCTGTGCAAAATACATAACTTTTAAAGTACAGAGGATTCCAGGCCCATCTTTTATTTGGATGAAACCTGGGTTAATCAAAATCATTGCATAAGAATTATGTGTGAATAGTTTGTGTTTCTGGTTTTCGTACTGCTCTTTATATAGAACCTAAGGATATGTTTGTATTATAACTGCAACACATCGGAGCGATAATGGAGCTCAGTTTACGAGCTAGGCAATTTCAGCAAGACAGTCTTCCATCTCTGTCGCCCTCTCGCTGTGGAACGGGCAGTGCCAAAGAGCACAATCACTGTAATGGCTAAGCTCATGTTCATTCTTATTTTGTAGCT
This sequence comes from Mantis religiosa, assembly GCA_030765055.1. Classification (NCBI taxonomy): domain Eukaryota; kingdom Metazoa; phylum Arthropoda; class Insecta; order Mantodea; family Mantidae; genus Mantis; species Mantis religiosa. The sequence goes on along the minus strand of CM060947.1, from coordinate 205,360,792 downwards.
ACTCTAATACACAACATGTACACATATACTTTCTCACTGTCATCTAAATGTCAAGTAAAGGAGACTGAAGTGCCTATATTGTTACTTATAGATAATTTTGCTATGAAAATTTTGCTGCTAGTTACATATATAGAATTCTGTATGATTGAAAAACTTGTTTTACACTTTCCTGATGTAAGGATGTAATATTAAGTAGCATAAGTAATTCCTCTGCATAATATCTTTGCAAATTCTAATTCTACTTTTGCAGTCTGGAGTTCACTTGCTTGCTGTCAATATCATGGTTGTTGGTATATATTCAAACCAAATGAAATAAAAGTATTCCAAGATGGAGCATATTTTTTAGCAGCTTAAGGCTATTTTTTCTTCTCTTGAGAAAATATTACAAAGTATGTTAAAAGGTAATAAATATACCTAATTTATAATTAGGTCGAACAAGTGGACGCATACAACAGCAAGCAGGTGCTGCTTTGCTAGATGTAGCCACATCAGGCTCTGGGGCAGATGGATGTGCACGTGCCAGTCCAGATGAAATAGACAGTCTACTTTCAGCTTTGCAGAATCCGTCAGCAGTAGTACGTGATGCAGCCTTGAGAGTAAGTATATTAGATGGAGATGAAATGTATTTATTGTGACTGTTGTGTTAAATTATTGTTTAGCATGAGATTCAGTACCCTGTATTAAGAATTTCAAATACTTGCCACAATTTTATCAATTTTGTTTTATCACTTTCATGTTATTGGCATGCTTTCACTGGTTATTCATTGGAACAGTATATTCTGAAAAATATTTAAAGTTTCTTTGACCTAAATGTAGTGTCAAATGCTACCAATTACATATTTTTGTTTTGTCATTTTAAAATCCTTGATACTGTATAGAACGATAAATGAATGAAATGGGTAAAACGGTGCTCTAATATAACGTCCCAGAGCTGCTTGACATATCTCTTTTCAGGATAAGTGAAGACCCAGGAAAAGTCATATTCAGATAACTTAATCTTAATCAAGATTAAACTTCAGGACTTCATGAATGTGAATCAGGCAAGCTACCCTCATACCACTAAAGCATTACTTGCACTTTAACTTGAATCCTGAAATCTAGTGGTATGAGTGGTTGGAGTCAAGAAAGCCTGTGCTTTGCTAAAGTAACAGCTGAGCATTGTTATCTATTCTGAATGGCTAAGGACTGTGATACAATGAAGCACAAAATTAATCTAATTTTGAGTCAAACTAGTACTCCATGCTCCATATATTGCTAGTGTTTACCTAGAAGGTGTTTTCTTTAGGACCTTTCTAACATTCTCAGGTAATGTAGACTGTTGAATTTTGAATTGGTGAACTCCTTGGAGGCGATAGGGGCATTTCTGTTGGTATCATGATGAACTTGAAGTTCGGATTCTCTTCAAAGGTGTCAAAACCGAAGAGTTTATCTTCATGTTTCTTTACGTAGTTAATGCAGTTGGGCTCTGAACACTTTATGATAAATGGATTTCTTGTTCTATATCATGATTCTCATTCCAAAAATGGTACACTACTGCCGATTTGTCTATTTCTTTGTTCTTGATATTCCTAAAATGCTTTTAAGCCTAATGTTTAAATTTTTGTTTTGCCAATTTAAAAGTTGTCACAGTCTTTGCAGTTTATTCTGTACACACCTGAGTTTTTGTCTATACGTTTCTCTTTTGTATTATGTGATTTCAAAAGGTGTTGTCCACTGAATTTGTTCTTTGGAACCAAAGTAATGCTGTTTTCCAGAAGACTTTTTAGAAGAGGTATGTAGCCCTGCTATGGTATGTAAATTTTCCATATGAAGTTCTATTACTGATTGGGGAAAGAGTAGTTATTTATCTGCATCTCATTTGTCTTTTGAATTTGTTAGTTTTCTTTTTGACCAACTCAGCACTGAATCCATTGTATTCTGCAATGCAACTATGTGATTGTACTCTGATACATTTAATCTTGTTAAATGTAGAAATATTGTGCATTTTATCCATTTGTGAAGAGAAGATGTTCATAGTGAAACAGTCAGCAAAATGCTGGAAATGCTAAGAAGATAGAACGTTACTGGATGCAGAAAAATAATGTGCAGAAAGTTGTAGAGTAGAAAGACAGTACCAAAAGGTGCATTTTGAAGTTAGGAAGAAGGGATCACAGAAGCTTTTCTACTGTACTATTTGCCTCAAACATTAAATCTGCCATGTTAGAGACAAATTGTGAAACCTTTTTGCTGCATGTCAGATGTAAACAAAGCAACTCTTACATCCAAATTCCGACAAATAAAAATGGGCCTCCCACAAGGTGCAGTACTGAGTACAACTTGTTCAACATCTACATCAATGATTTTCCCTCAGCTGTATCAAACACAGAAATAAAGACAGCTCTTTTTGCAGATGACAAGATCATGTGGACATCTTCCTCACAAATAGACAAATCCAAAGCTTCAATGGAAAAGGCTCTGATACTATTGGAAAAGTGGACTGACAACATTCTGATGAAAATAAATACTGATAAAACAACATTGCAAATATTTAGCTTAAAAAAGAAAATTCCTAAACTAAATCTGCAATTCAAGAAAGCAAACCTGAGACAAATATATGAAACTCAATATTTAGGAACAGTTTTTAATTCAAAATTATCTTGGAGACATCATATTGAAGCAGTAGTAAACTAATTAACAAAAAAGTTTTCAATTTTAAAAAGATTAGCTGGAGCCAAATGGGGCAGTAATCGGGAGACACTGAACACCACATACGAAACATTCATCAAGCCAATACTTGACAATGCAGAGGTAATGGATAGAGTCAACATGAAAAATTCAATGCCATGGCCGGGATTTGAACCACGGATCTCCTGGTTTCCGTCCAGTCGCTCTTAACCTTTGAGCTACCATGGCCAACGTACCTTCCTGACATTAAATTCTCCAGTTGACTCATATATTTCCCCGGTAGACCACTAGGGGCTCTCGCATCCGAGATACACCGTTTGTGGCGACTTACTATTGTAAGTACTTAAGTCCCAGGCTTCATCATTTAACTCTTATTATTTTTAGTTAATTGATGGAAATTAATCATTTCTCCACACTAGCCGTATATAGGCTAAGATATTTAATGGATAGAGTCAACATGAAAAATTCAATGCCATGGCCGGGATTTGAACCACGGATCTCCTGGTTTCCGTCCAGTCGCTCTTAACCTTTGAGCTACCATGGCCAACGTGCCTTCCTGACATTAAATTCTCCAGTTGACTCATATATTTCCCCGGTAGACCACTAGGGGCTCTCGCATCCGAGATACACCGTTTGTGGCGACTTACCATTGTAAGTACTTAAGTCCCATGATTATTTGGCCAAACATTTACACATAATAGGAATTTATACAAGTCCAAATTGTCCTCTGTGCAACAAAGAAGAGGAAATGACCGAAGAACATCTTCTAACCTGCAGGATCTAATCTGCAGGATCCACTACACCGAAATATTGGAGAGCAAGAGAGCTAATGGTTTCTTTGCCAAAGCCTACCATTTGAAAATAACAACACATTGTCACTTTTTATAGAAATGTTTTAAGTTAACTGTTGTATTTGAGGTGTGAAGCCTGTTGGAAATGTATATATCAATACTGAAAGCTGTTCTTGCTCAGTACAAATAGTACAGTACAGTATGCAAATGCAATGATTTGTTTTTCAATTTGTACCAGTACTCATTAGTTAAGAAAGTATGTATACACTTGTCAAATGACTTGTTTCCTTTTGACCAACAAATTTGGATGCTTCAGTGATGATGGAGTCATGCAGTATTACTGTTATAGTTAGTTTTTATTCATCCTTTTGATCATATTACATGATATAGGACACGTCAAGTACTTATAACTAAAAATTATACAATATACATATATACAACTCAAGTTTGGAATGAAAATTCAACTGTATGTACAGTATAATAATAATAGTTCACTTGTAGTTAACATATTCAAACAATTCACCTATACTATAAAACATTAACATCATTAACATTAACAAAATTAATTGTCAAAGTAATCATAATATTCTTTTATGCTATAAAAACAATGGAGTTTTTGAGACAAATTCTAAATCGATCTATATTGCATCTAACCTCCTAATTTCCTTTCATGGACATAAAATCAGGGACAAAAAAAAAAAAAAAAAAAAAAATCTGGACACTTTTAAAATTTGCTTTTATGTTGCAATACATAATTTGTTATTAAATGTTATGGTAGGTGTTTGTTGGCATGGAAATGTATAATCTATGTTAATTGTTTTCTAAACAAACCATTGTAGCATAGTAAGTCGCCACAAAAAGGTGCTTATCTCATTTTATATGATAACCCCTAGTGGATTACCGGGAAACATACGAGCAGGTGGAGAATTTAATGTCCTGTCGGTATGTTGGCCATAGTAGCTCAGTGGTTAAGAGCAACCGTACAGAGAACAGGAAATACGTGGTTCATATTACGGCTATGGCATTGAATTTTTTCAGTCCGGCTTTACTCATCTAAACCTTAGCCTTCACACGGCTAGTGTGGAAGAAATGATTCCAAACCATTGTAGTCAAATATGTGTAATTATTGCAGCTATGTGTAGAAAGTCTCTGTTATAGAAAATTTGTGTTAGTAATTTTATGCTTCATTATCATTTTTTTTTTCACGTCGTGAGTGTAAATGGGGTGATTATATTAGATTTTAAAAACATGCGACCTGTAGATGTAACTCGAGCCATAGCCCGAAACAATGATGGACATAGTATATGTTACATTGCATTGCAAATGTGATGAATATGCATAGAAACACAGTCCATTATGCCATGAAGTGGTTTAGAGAGACACAAGAATACACCAGAAGACTGGGTTCGGGTTGTCCGAGAGCTGCAAATTAAAATGCAGATGAATACATGGTGTTGACAGTTCTTCGTAAATGTAATCTGCCGGCTACGACCATAGCTCAACAATTTAACATGAATGGTTGCCCAATTTCTGCCAAAACAGTTAAAAAAAGGCTGAAAGCAACTGAACTGATATCGAGTAGACCTGTAACCCAGGGGAAGACAAGTAATGGCAGTGAGATGTTAGTTCTAACCACCAAATATGCCCCAGAATGAAAGGCAGGTTAGCGTGTGGCGTCACCGCACTGATTTATGCTACCCAAGAAGAAGGAAATAGTTTGATTTGTTGGGGTTCTGACAGTGTAGGAAAGACAGGAAACGTATCGGGTATTAATAATATGTACAACTTACATCTTGGGTGTTGTAATATTAATGCTGACTGCTTTAATTACACAGTTGGTCACAGTTTATAAACAATTACATTTTGGCTCTATGGTATGAGAAAATATATAAAACTTCAACTCGTGTTAAATTTAAAGGGAGTCGATTAATGACACTAAACAACACTTACTTTTAAATTTTTCTGGAACATGTTTAAGAGTCTATGCCTCTATCTTCAACCGGTCATCGACTGGTTCTCATTGGTGTAGTTGATGATATTTTGTCATAGGTCTCCTCTGGTGGCGGTTCAAGCAACTTGCTGAACAAATATTTCTGGGGGATTTCGAAATTGAATACTTTGTTCCTATTTTTTGAAATGAAGATTTGTTCCCATGTGAATAGTTCTTGTTTTCCTGATGTATGTTTTAGAAGTTTTGGTTCTGGATTTATGTTGTGGTTTTTTCCCACAAAAATGCGTGGCAACTGCTGATTTTTCTAATTGTTTGTATTTTATGTTCCTAAAGTGTTCCTTTGCTCTTGTTTCTAAATTTCCCGCTGTTCGGGACGACTAGCCTTGAGGAGGGAGCAGTGTTACTCGATCGGCGTACTTGCGGTCAGATGTGGGAGAGGCTGGCTGGTGGAGGGGGGCGTGTGGCATCGGGAGCGCACCCTCCCTGGTCAGCTGGCGCCTGCAGAGGCGTGACAGGTTGGAGAGAGGGGAAACTATGGGGTGGCTGAATCTTTGTTTCCCCCTCCTGCCGCCTGAAAGAACGCGAAATCTCCGGAATATCTTCCCTCTCCACGGTAAGGAATTCTCTAGAACCATTTAGCCACCTATAAATAGAAGCACGATGCGACCAGGAGTTCAGTTCTTGGCGAGCAGCCGGATGAGTACCGTGTTGGTGAACGGACTGGAAGTCTGTGTACGTGCATCGGAGGAGTTGTACGTAATTGCGAGTGCAGCGTGGACCTGTGACAAACGAACTGGTGAATTGTAATTGTGTGCGCTACGTAATTCTATGTAATCGGCAAGTGTTTCAACTGTAACTCGGTGGAAATAAAGAACATTTTTGAGTTTGTGCAATTGGACTTTTAATTTCACGAACCCACAAAGTCACAGTATATTAAATGGAATCTATTGTAAGTCATTTTGACAAAGTGCAAAGAGGTTTCATTTTGGTAACTAATTAAAAAAACATTATGTCCTCCAAGGCATTTTGGTGACAATTACTACATCCAACAAGATAATGACCTTAAACATGCTGCAGAGATTGCCCATTTGAAACTGGTATATAATGCCCCAAACACTGAAAACACCTGCATAATCTCCACATCTCAACTCCATTGAGCACCTATGAAGATAGTTGGAAAACATAATATATCCAGCAAACTCACAACCAAAACAGCTACTTTCAATAGAGGGACATAATATTAGTGCAGAAAAAAACTAGAAAGGTTACCATAAATGCACAATTGGCTGAGAGAAGTAATTCATAAAAGAGTTTGGATACAAAATACTAGGATAGAATTGTTAATTTTTATCTATAAGGACATATACAAAATAATTATGGTTTCCTTTATTAGCTTCCACAACCGCTGTTGTTAGTTGGAGAATTTAATGTGCTGTTATGTTGCCATGGTAATTCAAAATCCCGGCTATGGCCTTGAATTTTTCAGTCTGTTTCTACCTTTCCATACTTTCTGTATGTTCCAGGTTGCTAAATATTGGTCTCTATGCCTTGCCTATCTTTTTTTTTATGTTATTTTTTTTATTTACGTCCTCCAATGTCAAGTCATATCGAACAATGAATGGAATGGGTGAAATGATGCTCAAATGATCCCAGGGTCCATGGAGCTTAGTTACCCGACATTGGTCTTTTAGAATAAGGGAAAATCCCAGAAAAAACCTTATCCAGGTAACTCTTGAACGTGAGGCAGAGATGCTACCATCTACGCTACCGAGGCGGGCCTTGTCTATCGGGTTTGTTAGTTCTTTCTCAGTCACTATAAATGAATAGTTTGTGCTATTTAGAGGAATGCATTTGAAGATGTTATTCTGAATCATTAGTAAGAAAATTTGTCTCACATAATGAGCATTATATTTTCTTTTCACAATAAGCATGTCCAGTTTAAAACAGCTCCCTTTATATACTCTGATCTACATCTGGCTAGTATGAAACAACAATTAATTTTTCCAATATATGCTTTGATACCACTATGGCTTCATTTCAAAGCAGTGTAATAGATAGGGAGATGCTTTGCAACTTCGCCATATGCATGCTGGTAGTAAAGCGTATGTATATCGGAAGTGGACCAACATGAGTTTGAATTCTTGAAGTGCATTATTATTATTATTATCATCATCATCATCATCATCATCATCATCATCATCATCATCATCATCATCATCATCATCATCATTAGGAAAAACATTTCCAAAACTATATACATGTAAACTTAATGTTTCCAGGGATTAATTGCCATGGTGGGAGCCTTTCCCACATGGAAAGAACATTATGAATTGGCATTGCGCCTAACAAGAAGAATTTGGGTGGCTTGTTTTGATGTTTCTGAGGAAAACAGGTAAGCTGGAGAAGTCATATTTTGATTTGAAGCATACAATCGTGTAAACATCTTGCATAATTACTCTCTTATAACTAAGGTTTTAAAGTGAAGTAATTATTCAAGAACATTTTATGTGGGCAGATCAAATACAAACTGGAATTATTTTTTTAATTGTATCAACAGACAAAATTGTTCATATAAAGATTACTTTTCTACATAGTGTCCTGACTTTAACCCTTTCACCGATATGGACGTCATATGACGTCCAAGTTAAAATGCCCCAAACCGATATGGACGTGTATAGACATCCTGCGCATACATGCATTTAATGCTCATTTAATGCTTATTATTTTAATCTTGCTGTTTTACAATAAATTTAAATTAGTTCTATAAGGAATGTAAACGTATCCTTAAAGGTTTCTTTTTGAATTGTACACCTCCAAACCTGGATAAACACCCAAGGGCATATATGCAGATTCACACCAAATAATATTGGTTTCCTTGCGAACTTCTTTTTCGCAACACACTACACATTTTCGAAATGGTTACAAGTTTTTTGGGTGTGGGTGGTATACTTTTAGGAAAGTGTTTTCTCTCAAGTATGAGGGATGATGTGGTGAATTTTGCTACCCCCTAGTATAAAGAGGCCTCTGAGTATTATAATACTCAATTAGGTTACGAGCTCTTTATACGCGCAAGTACAGGTAGATGAATGTCTTTTACAGCTCTGAAAATTACTAAACAACTGTGCATAGTTACATCCAGTGGTATAAAAATACTTTTTTTTTACCATTTAACTGTTTTCCGTAAAGAGGGATAGCTAGTAATAGCTGATCCGCATCACCCATATTTGACCCGCCATTTCCCCAAACAATGGAGTAGCTAACATGCCAGCTGTAGACCAGTACACGTCACTGCTACGTATGTCCTAAAGATCTCCTTCATAATCGTACAACAAATCTTCCAGATTTTCTACAGTAATATCAGAAGCCTGTACACATCATACCCAAGCTAATTTATTTGCTACATTACGGAATTAAGCCATGGTTAACATTGAAATTTAAGAATTTCAAATGTGCCATACATTTAGCTCTTGATAGCTACAAGAAATCACTCTGAACACAGAGAGAGTATAAATAACTGAAATACAGAGCGAAAACTGCTGCATAAGGCTACTAGAAACCTTGGTTGAGAAACACTGTAATAACAGATGCTGACAGAGAGTTTTCATTCCAGTGTGTGAGTGTGTGACGCAACATATTCTCGTCATATTATCGCTTGGTATAGCATAAATAAACTAAACTTGAACCTGAGAAGTCGCCTGCGTAGCTAAACATACATACTATGGCTCGTATACACACAAAACAAAATGATTCACATATTAGGCGCGTTCGGCACAAAGAATGGCTTTTACTACAGTGAAACAAAGTAGTGAAATTTCAACAATTTATTAATGTAGTCTCTACTTTATTGTTACTGTAGATTGATACTGCCTTTAATGAGTTTTAAACCAGTTTTTGTTTCGTTTAAATAACTTAATAAATACGGAAGATACGGAATTGTATGTATGATGCATTTTTACAGCATTTAACAATTTAAATGTCCTGTTCTGTTTATTGGGTATCCGTTTCCGGCCCCTGAAGGGTTTAAATGGCCATCGGCGAAGCGGTTAATACACATTTTCTCTATCGGATTGGGAACCTTTTGATGCCATTCTTATAGAAACAAGGACACTTGCGTCATCTAATGGCTGTCCTTCTAGGTTCTTGTTTGACTGGTCCAACCAAATGGAAGTTGCAGGGCTATAAATCTGGACTGCAAGGAGAGTGTTCCAGTGGTATCCAATATATTTTCTCCAGTTTTCCCTGCATTAAAGTGGCAGCATGTGGCCTCGCATTTTCATGGGAGGAATGGCATTTTGGATCGGTTGCTGGCGTCACTTATTTGATATGCAGCATTTTGCTTCATCCAAAATGCGATAGTAATAAGCTGCATTAATTTTGCTTTGTTCTTGAAGAAAATCCACTAGCAAACCACCCTCGGAAAACCCAGAAAATAGTTGCAAGCAGCTTTTCAGCAGATTGGTGTGCTCTGACCTTGACCAGACCTGCTTCAGCTCCTCGCTACCACTCCATGCTTGCTTGCTTTGAATCTGGGGTGTAATGATGCACCAATGTTTCATCAGTCAGAATATGATTCAAGAAATCTTCTCTCTCTTCCTTGTACCATTGCAGGTGTGTCTGACAAACTTCCTGGTGTAACGTTTTTTGTTCTTGGTTGAGGACATAAGGAACCCACCTGGCAGACAATTTTCTGTAATGGAGTTCATCTGGGATGATTGAGTACTTCTGTAACTTACTCCTTGAGAAAAACAAGTTTGGATATTTCTATGCATCAATCTTCTTCAGTAATGTCACGAATGGCAACGTCAGCAGTAATGCTTGTCTGTGGTCTCCTATGAGGTTCATTTTGCACATCTTCTATTCCTGCTACAAAAAGTTTAGCCCCTTCATGCACTGAAGTCTTTGAAAGTGTTTTTTCCCCAAACTCTGCGTGTAGCCTTCTCAAAATTTCCGAAGGTTTGGTATCCTTTCTGTCAAGAAATCTGATGATGCATTGTGCAACAGACTTGTACACCTTTTGCTCACTCATGGCATAATGACGCACCATAACTCTGGGCTCCGTTTAGTTGTTGGAGCATTTCTGACTAGCCCAGTAGTGAGCCCTTATACCGAAGCAGCAGAACCTCCTCTACAATATCGCCGAGAGGTTTTGCTGGGCTATTATGGCTGTGGTCTGAATAGTATGCCTTCGCACCCGATGTTTGCATCGTTTTTTGACACCTTAATTGACAGACGTTATAGGAACACACGTGTAAATCCGAAGCCATCAGGTTTTCGGTTCCAGGAGCTTCTAAGGAGGCATGCACTTGAAATGCCTAGGATGTTTCCTAAGGGCGAAAGAGTGTATCCTCCATGGTTGCGTGCAGGATCCCACGTAGATCTTGGGATGGTGGTGCACAGGAAGTCTACGACACCCACGTGTAGTATCCACAGCTCTTAGAATTTGTATCATGTACTTCAATTTATACAGATGGATCTAAAAGCGCTACAGGTGTTGGATGTGCTTATGTCCATGGAGCCGAACCGTATACATTCGGTTTCCGTGGCAGCACTTCCATTTATAGTGCAGAGCTCTATGCAATATAATGCACCATTATACATGTTCGCCGAAGAAAGTTAGGTGATTGTCTTATCTTAAGTGATTCTCTAAGCGCACTTCAGAGCCTTCGTGAGTTGTACAACCAACACCCTATTGTGCAGCGTATACAGGACGCCCTCCACGTTTTACACGCCTCTGGCATTAGCGTGGTGTGCGCATGGATTCCTGGTCATGTAGGCTTGAATGGGAATGAAATGGCGTATTCGGCAGCAAAGGTGGCAAGCATAGAACCGAGTGTCAACATCCCTTTTGTCACCGTGGAAAACTTTGGGCTTGTTGTGTGTAGAGCGGTACTGTCACGATGGCGTGATGAGTGGTGTGGTCTGCGTAATAACAAGCTCAGGAGGGTGAAAGAGCTTCCGGATAACTGGGTGATCTCCTGTCGCTTATCCCGTCGGGAGGAAGTAAGTTTGGCTCGGTTGCGTATTGGGCACTGCTACTTCTCACACAGTCACCTGCTAAAGAAGGTCCCTACTCCTATTTGCATGTTTTTTGGTCGGGCCCTCTCAGTCTGTCATGTGGTGCTAGAGTGTATTCACCTAGCAGACTTGCGGGAGTCTCTGCAGCTGCCAGTCAGCTTGACGGAGATCCTGGCAGACAATAACTCTGCAGTGGAAAAGGTTCTATGTTACATCACTAGAGTTGATTTTAGGATTTAGTCTTTTGTTTTTTATAGTCCATTATTTTACATATGCTTTTATTTCATAGTTTATCATTGGCTTCTGCCAATTTTTGTTATATATATATCTTTATTTTTATATTTACATTTGTGTTGTGTTTTCTCAATTGTCCTAAGTTCCTTTTTAAATGTTTTTATTGTTTCTTTTTTTTTTCCTTTTAAATGTTTATTTTAATAGATATATTTTTACGTAGTGTCTAGGTTAATACATGTCCTCTGCCACAATTGTTTTTAACGGGCGCTGATGACCTTGAAGTTGAGCACCCTTAAATGCAAATCATCATCGGCGGTGCAATACCCCCTTTCCAGATACCCACACCAACCTACTGACAAAGTCTCTCCTCAAAATTATTACTAACAGCAATGTTATATTAAAATTCTCGTTTATATTTTATCTGCCCTCATATTTTTTTCACAAATATCTTTTCTTAGGAACTTATTCAGTAAGCTGTTTTGTGACATCCATCCATTGCTTCTTCAGTTGTCCTTTATCCATATATGTTTATAACAGTATCTTTTTGAGTAAAACTGAAAAATAAAAAATTGTGGAGTAAATGCCATAATGTGTTTAATTTTATGTTTAAACCACAAGATAAATAAGCTGATTTTGATCGCATCAGACATATTAACATTTAGGGTTGTGATAAAGGGACAGCTGTATGTTAAGCCCTTTTAGTGAGCAGGCACAAACTACAAAAAAAGTAGGGAAAGAGGAAATTTGAAGCGAACTAAAAGAAGTTTCTAGAAATTTTCTAGAAATTCTAGAAGTGGGTTTTGGCATACTTTGAAAGCAGAAACATCTTGACTGGAACATGTGATAGTTATTTTGGAATAAGTGAGCGATGATGATGATGATGATGATGTGTATAAGGGCGCTCAACTACAGAGGTTATCAGCGCCCTTTGAAGAATTAATCAAGGCAAAAGCCAGATATAAATATTTCTAAAACTGAATAAAAGTGTAAATAAGCTTATAAAAAATACATGTACATAACAAACTACAAAAACAAAAAGAAATATAGATCTAAACTGCCAAAAATTCTCTTCATTAAATCCTAAAGTCTAACCTAGAAAAGAATCTAAATACCTTCTCCACTACTGTGTTATCATCCGCTAGCATTTCTGCAAAGCTGGCTGGCAGCTGCAGAGCTGTCCTAAGGTGTGCTAGGGAAAAACACTCTAGCAGCACGTGTCGGACAGATAACGCTTCATTGCAAAACGGACACAGTGGAGCAGGCTCCTTTTTAAAAAGAAAACTATGAGTAAAAAAGCGATGCCCAATACACAACCGAGCCAAACTCACCTCCTCGCGACGAGATGAACAGCAGGCGGTAACCCAGGGAATCAGAAGTTCTTTCACAGATCTAAGTTTATTATTGCAGAGAGCGGACCACTCTTCCTGCCAGCAGGTTTGCACAGCTCTCCGCAATACGGCTCTAAAATCTTCCGATGTCACATATGGTACTCGAACCCTGGGCTTCATGGTATCCGCCTTGTCTGCCAAATCCACCATTTCATTCCCCCGCAAGCCTACGTGACCAGGGATCCATGCACACACCACGCTAACGCCAGAAGCGTGTAAAACGTGGAGGGCATCCTGGATACGCTGCACAATGGGGTGATAGTTGTACAGCTGCCGTAGGCTTTGAAGTGCACTGAGGGAATCACTCAGGATTAAGCAGTCTCCCAACCTTCGTCTATGTACGTGTAAAATGGCCCGGTATATTGCATAAAGCTCTGCGGTAAAAATGGAAGTGCTAGTGTGGAATCCGAATGTATACGGTTCGGTTCCACACACGTAAGCACAACCAACACCATTTGAGTTCTTGGAGCCATCAGTATAAATTATAAAATGGTCCTCATATCACGATAAAAATTATAAAAAACATGTGCGGATACTAGACATGGACATGGTAGATTTATCATATTTAGTCATGCCCAGATCAACGTGGGACACTGCACAACCAAGGAAGGTATGTCCTCTTCCCCCTGGGATACATCTTGGGCATTTCAGTATCAAGCTGTCTAAGGAGCTCCCAGAAACGAAAACCAGGTGGCTATGGTTTAATAGAAGTGTTCCTATAATGCACGTCCTTTAAGTTGTTAAAGAACGGCGTAAACAATGGATGTGTCGGCATGCAATTAAGTCCACAGCCATAATTTGCTAATAACATGTTACGCCTGTACTGCAGAGGAGGTTCTGCAGATTCAGCATACCGACTTATAACTCGGCTCATTGGAAATGCCCCAACTGCTGTATGTATGCCACAAATATGAACTGTGTCTAATCTCTTCAGCACAGATGGTCGTGCTGAGCCATAAACGATAATACCATAATCTAATTTGGAACGGATGAGTGCGCAATTAAGTCGCAATAACACTGTACGATCTGCTCCCCACGATTTTCCACTTAGTACCCGCAAGATATTTAAAGATCGGACACATCGTGCTTTCAGTTGTGCTATATGCGACGACCAACTAAGTTTTCTATCAAATATCAATCCAGGGAACCTCGTCTCATCAGCAAAAGGTAGTAGTACATCAGCGCCTAGATGGAGCCATGGAGGTAGTCGACTCTGCTGACGCCAGAAGTTAACACAGATTGTTTTCTCAGCGGAAAATCGGAAGCTGTTTTTTAAACTCCAATTCCTAAGATTGTCCAATTTGGTCTGTAGATGGTGCTCTAAAAATGGTGTGTGCTGAGATGTACAGTAGATGGCAAAGTCGTCTACAAATAGGCATGATGAGACCCCCAGAGGTACACATTTCAAGATAGAATTAATTGCAATAGCAAACAACGTAACACTTAGGACCGATCCCTGTAGTAAACCGTTCTCTTGAACAAAAAGATTCGAAAAAACCTAGCCAACCCTTACTGGGAATACGCGGTCTTTCAAGAATTCCTGAAGGAGTGGTAGGCATCCACATATATTCCAGGTTTGCAGAGTACGTAGCAACCCTGTCCGCGAACACGTATCATAAGCCTTTTCAAGGTCAAAAAATATTCGGACGGTTTGACAGTTTTTAAGAAATCCGTTCATAATCTGTGTCAACATGGACACAAGATAATCCACTTTTGAAGGGCGTCATCGAAAACCGCACTGGATGTCATTCAGTAGGTTGTGCGTTTCCAGCCACCATACCAACTGCCCATTTATCATGCGTTCCATCACCTTGCATACGCAACTGGTGAGGGAAATAGGTCGGTAGCTAGAAGGGAGGTGACGGTCCTTGCTAGCTTTCAAGATAGGTATAATGGTAGCTTCCCGCCACTTGTTAGGAAACGTGGCATCAACCCAAATACGGTTATAGACCTCGAGCAGGAATGTCTTACCTTCAGGTGAGAGATCTTATAACATTTGAACGTGGATTCCGTCCGTTCCTGGTGCTTTCAGTCGTGATGATGAAAGATCGTGTTCTAACTCTGCCAAGGTGAAGAGGGGGTTGTGATCTTCTAGTTTTTTGGAACTAAACACGAAACCTTGAGATTCTACTTGAGTCTTAATTGAGATGAACTCAGGAGCATAATTATTTATGCTAGACACCTGAGCGAAAGCACGGCCGAAGGTGTTAGCCACGACAAACGGATCAACAACAACTCGTGCAGTTGTTTTCAGACCAGCGATTGGCAAGTGGGTCGATTTTCCAGCCACACGCCTTAACTTATCCCATACAACAGAGGAAGGTGTACGTGTGTTAAAAGATGATACAAAGTTGTTCCATGAGGTCTTTTTGCTATCCTTAATTATTTGCCTAGACTTTACACGTGCTTTCTTGTACTCAGATTACTTAGGGTAGGGTGTCGTTGGTATTTCCTCAGAGCACGTCTACAAGCACGAATAGCATTCCGGCAGTCGTTGGTCCACCATGGGACAGGAAATTGACCGGGGTGGGTAGCCGAACGTGGAATAGACTGTTCTGCAGCTGAAAGAATTTTCTCTGTGAGATTATCAACTAAATCATTCACAGAATCGTGCTCATTGTAATCAAAGACTGCCAACTGGGTGTAAAGGTTCCAGTTGGCACGATCAAAGCGCCATCTAGGTATACGCAAGGGAGACACATCTTGTGCTAAGAGACTAAGAAGACATGGGAAGTGGTCACTGGAATGTAAATCAGTGATGACATTCCACTGTAATGAAACTGCTAACTGGGATGAACACACTGCCAAATCGATGTGGGAATAGATGTTAAAAGTGTCTGAAAGGAACGTTGACTCTCCGGTGTTCAGGGGAACCAAGTTATTGTTCTCCAAGAATTTTACAATGAGGTTGCCTCTCGAACATGCCCGATTTGAGCCCCAAAGTGACTGATGGGCATTAAAGTCTCCCACTATTAGAAATGGTGTTGAAAGTTGGGAAACCAGATCTTCAAGGTCAGTTAACGAGAGGTTGTCTGATGGCGGTACATATACATTGCAAATGCAAAATTCGATTGATGGCAGCTTAATCCTTATAGCTACAGATTGTAGCTGTAACGGATCTACAAATATATCATCCCTGAGGAACATCATAGTGCCCCCGTGAGCAGGAATGCCCTCTTCTGTTTCAATATCACACCTCAGTGGTGTGTAGCGTCTGATTTTAAAACTGTCTAGAGGTCGTAGCTTAGTTTCTTGTAAGCATACCAACAAGGGGTCATGCTTATTGAGCAAAAGTTCCGGTTCTGGTCGATTAGCTCTTACACCTCGTATGTTACATTGAAGGATAGCTATGGCGATAGTAATGGGATATGTCTAATAAATACGCACATTACGTAGGTTTTAGCGGTGGTCAGATCAGATTGCCCTTTTTCTTTGGTGGACTGATTTCGGCAGGTTTATCCTGCCTCTTCTTTGCTGCTGATGCAGCAGTATGGTCAGGTACATCCTGCTCCATATCTTCTATGGAAGAGGACTGTTTCACTTCTGCAACTTTCAGTTCGAGGGGCTTGAACCGATTAGAAACTACGACCGACGTAGATGACTGTCGCCGGTCGGAGTCCTCCGCAGATGATGACTCCGAAGATGATCTTGGAGATGCTCTTGGACTTTTGTTTCCCTTTGCCTTTTCGGGAGCAGGCTTTGCGCTTTCCTTCAGAAAGGCATTTCTATCATACTGAGTCTAACTTTATCTCTGGTGCTTGGTATATTACGGGCAATTTGGTCCTGTTGCTAGATGTCTATGTTTTGTCAGGCAACTTAACAGAGATGTTATTAAATTTTAGATGAGTCGCATTTTTTAACACATCTGCTTCACTTTCGTACCTATTTTGAGGACATGTTTCGCAAATCTTCGCTTGCATCTACGGCTCTTGTGCGACTGACGCTAGATCCAGCGGTGTGGGTAATTCTGGGGTTGTTGCTGCCATCTGTTGATTTAGTGATGAACTGAAATGTGGGATTCTCTTCTAGCGGGATTTCAAAGTTCATTAGTTGGTTTTTATGTTTTTCTATGTATATCCTCTCCCATATGACGAGTTCACTATGTTTTTGTACGTATTTTAGTAATTCTGTGCTATCTTCAATTTCATGATTTTCAGACCAGAAATGAGCTGCTATTGCGGACTTATCAATATTTTTGTATCTTAAGTGCCTGAAGTGTTCTTTCTTTCTAGTGCCTATGTTCCTTTTTGTCCTTCCTATGTAAATTTTTTTCACAGTCTTTACACTTAATTTTGTAAATGCCTGACTTTTCCTCTGGTTTTATCTTATCAGTATTATTACTGTGAAGTAGGTTTTTAATGTTATAATTGTTTTTTGGTGCCAATGTTATATTGTATTTCTTGAATATTTTTTGGAACTTTTTTGTGGCCCAGGGGTGGTAAGTAAATTTAGCAAATCTAGTTTCTTGTTTTATTGGTGTGAGAGCTGTGATCTGTTTTAATTTCTTTTGAAGTTTGAATAATTTTAGTTTTTTATCTACAAGGTTTTTTCCATATCCATTTTTAATTGCAGTTTTTAAGATTTGATAGTATTCGTTTTGATATTCTTGCTGGCTGAGAGGTAGATTTACTAATCTGTGTGTCAGACTGTTGATGGTTGCATGTTTGTGTGGAATTGGGTTGAAACTATTTGCTTTGATGTAATTATCTGTGTGTGTTGCTTTTCTATGAATGCCAAATTCTAGTTTTTCATTGCCTTTTTTGATTTTAAGGTCTAAAAAAGGTAGAGTACAGTCCTCTTCAGTTTCTACTGTGAATTGTATGCTGGGTTCTTGCAGGTTGAGTAGTTTCAAAGCATCATCTATTAGTTTGCAATAGTGCCCTACAAATGGTAACTATACTAAAAGAATTGTATAATGAAAATACATTTTGCATAAAATATGAAGAAGGGGCACTAATTAAAGAAATACAACTGGAGGGAAAAGGACTAAGGCAAGGGTGCAAGCTAAGTCCAATTTTATTCAATTTATTTATTGATGATGTACTACAAAATATAAGTAAGAACAATAGTCTCATACCAGTAATAAACAACCTACAAGTCCCAGGTTTACTTTTTGCAGACGATTTGGTAATAATGTCCATTACCGTTAATGGGTTAAAAATATCTTTGCAAGAGGTGGAGAAATACTGTTCAGAGTGGGGCTTAAAGGTAAACAGCGAAAAAACTCAAATACAGTTAAATCTCGATATATCAAATTGTAGTATTTAAAAAAGGAACTAAATTGAGTAAATATGAAAAGTGGAAGAAGGGAGAAGCTGAATACAAAGTAGTGTGTGACTGTACTTAGGATTAAAATTAGATGCAGGAGGCAAATGGGAAAAACAAAAGAAATCAGTACTGGCAAAAGGGAAAGCAGCAATGATGGCTGTGAGAGGGTGTCTATATAAAATGCCGGAGATGGAGATCAAATGGTTGGAAACAGTATATAGTTCTGTAGTCGAGGCCAGAATGCTATATGGCATTGAAATATGGGGCTTGAGAATGGGTGGGAAGTTGTGGATCAGATACACAGGATGTTCTGTAAGGAAGTTTTGGGGCTGCCAATGGCAACAGCAAACGAAGTTGCTCAAATTGAAATTGGGAGAGTAACAGGGAAAGGGTTAATAATGGAAAGAGCTTTGAAATACTGGCATAGGATCTTGAATTTAGATGAAGGCAGCTTATTGCAACAATGTTTAAAATATCAAGAAGCAAGTCTGCAAAACTCGGGCTGGGCAAGCACTCTAAAAAAGAATTTAGAAAATAATGGCTTAGGGGATATTTGGAGAAAATATAAATTTTAGGGCAAGTTTCACATTTGATCTCATAGATTCCTGGTTTTTCTTTGGTAGTGATTGAATTTTTGGGAGGGCCTTTTAACAAATTTCTGATATTAAACCTATTTTGAGGTGCAATATATAGGAAAAACAAAAAGAAATACTAACATCAGAACTAAAGAACATCTAAGAAACATTAAAAATGGTGAAACAGAAAAATCAGCAGTGGCTTTTCATTTTTTGAATACTAGACATGACATCAACTTGGAAACATCTCTAATAAAGTATGTTAATCACCCCATAGACCTTTCCGTATGGGAAAAAATCTTTATCAACAAAAATCGTCATAGAGTCATGAATTTTGAAACTCCACCACCGGACATCTTTGACAAGTACATCACGCCATCTACTGACAACACGGAGAAAGAGGAAACCACTACAACTTACACTAATCGAGTATCAGCTGATGATAGAAGCAAGAGCTCTTGAAAAATGTCCTGTGAATAAACAGTGTGAGTGAAGCAATGTGTCAATATCTTCTCGATTCACTTTTGTACTAATTTGTGCTTCACTGTCCCTACGCTTCTTTCAAGTTTATACTTTGTGTGCTTCATTTTTATTCACAAATTCCCATGTGTTGCTTTCTTCTGGACTTCATTTGTCTTCATTGATTACTTAAAGCCATTTTTTTTTTGCTTCTCTGCCTTCTTTATAGATTAACAAAGCGTAATTTTCATCACATTGAAGGTAATAAGTCTTGAAATCTCCTTGGCATTCTTATTTCTCTTTATCTTTCTTTGATTTACATTTTCATGTTAATTCATTTTCATGCCAGTGTTCACAACAAAAATCATTTCGTAATGATTCTCATTGTAATTAAGTATTCTGTAATAAATTATAGGTGAAGTGTGCAAGATCAACAAACGAAAGTTTTGAACTTTTTTTAGGAAATTTTATATATTTTAAGGTCATGAGGTCATTTTTAATATTCTTTAGATGATCAAATCTGGGTCCCAGTCATGATATGTGTGACCATGTCAACAAAGCATCCATTTGTCATGAAGTTTAAACTTAGGAGGATATTTCGGAAATTACTATTAGAAATTGAAAAAACAAAATTTAGTCTAAACTTGATGAAAGAGCCTTCATAAATTATTAAATTAAAAAGTTATATCACTGCAAGAATCATTTGAAGTAAGCGATGTCCATGAAAAAATTTGTTCTACAGGTTGCATCCATTTAAGAATAACTTAACTATTTCCTGCTATAAAACTTTCTCAGGTATATTGATCTATTGAAATTATGATTAAAAGCATTGTTAAAAGTGAATCTAGTTTTATATTGAAAGACTCGCTGAGTCATATTTTATTAAAACTTCACTCATGTTAACCATTAAAAACAAGAACGTTTTTGGGATCCCAGTCCCATCCTCAGATTGGCAACTGCCTTTCATCTTCACAGTTGGCTGTCATGTGGACCTCTTTTTATTGACTCCCTCTCTTAGAATATTTCCTATTTAAGTGCATGGACTACTCACCGATGGCACGTCAAAATTTAAAATGTATGAAATGTTCTTTGTAATAAAATTGTTCTTCCATGATGAAAATTAAAGTTTCATTGTTAATGGTTTCAGTAATTTAAACTTCTCTCCAATATTGTGATTCTCATTCATTTCTGGAATGAGAACCATAACTGAAATCATAGACGAAACTTGAACTTTCACATGGGAGAAAAATTTTACTATGAAGAACATTTCACATATTTTAAATTTTGATGTGCTGTCATGAGTGGTACAATATGTAGGAAATATTCTGAGAGAGGGAGCCACTTACAAGAGGTTCATATGACAGTCATTGTGAAGATAGTGGTCAGTCACCATTCAGCTGAAGATAGGACTGGGAGATCTCGAATACATTCCTCTTTTTTAATTGGGTGACGTGGGTAAAGTTTTAAGTTTTAATAAAATATGACTCAAAATCTTGTAATATACTGGTCCATGCTTATAAATCTTGAGAATTCACATAATTTAAGGTAAGGAATGAACAACGATTTCGAGCCATGTCAAATTTTTGACAGAAACCATACCTTTTGCACTTTCAGCTTCATGTTCACATATTACTTCACTGTGTTACTAATTGTTACTACCATTTACAGTATGATATATATAAAAGTCCATTATTATAAATGATTGCCCAAGATATTCTTAAATTTGTGGATAGTGAATTGTGAAAATTATCAATTGTTCACTTTTAATTAACTGGCAACATTTGTAAAGATATCTTTCCAAACTTAAGTGTAACACAGCATATGTGGAGAAACAATCATAATTGATTGAATAGTGGTTAACCATGAAACATCAACTTAAAACTACCAAAAATATTGTAGGTCTGAGATATGTTACCTCATAAGGATATGACAATGCTTTGTTGATTAATAGAAGAAAACTTGTCTGATTAGGAGATTTAATTTTGTACTGGCATGCTTTCATGGTGGCTCAGATGAGTAAAGCCAAAAGTCTGTGGTTTAAATCCTGAGAATAACATTGAATTTTTCAATCTTTTCAATCAGTTGTTCATTAATTAGTAGGAGAAATGTGTAAGCGTTCATCTTATCCTGTAGTTACCATTTCATTGTTTGTGTGCAGAGAACTAGCAAAGAAATTATGGGATGCAGCAGGTCTACAACTATCTACAGAATTGTGTGAGGAGCTGCTTGGAGACATTGTGCATCCAGTTGATGAAATACAACAGGCTGGCGCACAGGCCCTTGCTGCTCTCCTAAAGGAAGAGACTGACCTTATTGATGGTGTACTGGAACGTCTGCTTGCAATTTACAACGAGAAACTTGCGGTAATTAAACTTGTGGTATATTTAACTCCTTGAACATAGCTTCAACAGAAATTGAGATTCGAGTTAGTGTTATGCATAAAATTAATGATTACTAATGGCAATTAACTCTGCTTTTCTTATATTTCCTTTCATGGAAGTGTTGAAAACAGTGTTGTTGTAATAAATTAAATTTAAAGATGAGTTGATTAATGACACTAAGCAACATTTCCGGGAAATTTAAAAGTAAGTGTTGTTTAGTGTCATTAATCAACTCATCTTTAAATTTAATCTGCTTTTCTTATCACTACCTCATAGCTCATAAAGAACTGATGCTGCCAGAGTGACCATAAGATGAGAAGAGAAACATATGAAATTCTAATGATTATGATGAGTGGTTTTAAAGAATGTGAAGTTAAATTTCAAGCAGGTTTGGTGAAAATCAGAAAAGAACATACTGTCGCGAGCATTATTGCGGCCGGGTGCACAAATGGACAGATAGTGCATCGCAGAGATAAAAGCTTGCCAAAACAGATAAAGAGACAGATAGCGTACTGGAAAGTTTGATTTCTTGTTTGTTACAGAACATTCCAGAAATGTCTAGAAATATGAATTGTCATATAAAAGGAAGCCGCAGTTAGTTGAGTGGACCGAGTCAAAATGGAACTTGATAATCATGTGCGTACATCTGTTTTGAAAGTGAACTCTTTAGTTTGTGTACAGCGACCTTGGAAGATTGTATTTGTGTATGCTACATAATTCTGCTACTGTAAGGATTGACCAAAGTGTGTTTCTACGGAAATAAAGAGCATTTTGAATTTCTGCAAATTGGACTTTCAATCTGGCAAACCCACAAAGTCACAATACTTAGAAAAATCTGACTTGTAGGAAATGTGATAAAAAAAAAAAAAAAAAAAAAAAAAGCAAAAGTAGGTTGCAAAAGCAACTCATAAATGAATTTTAGTTAATTGATGGAAATTAATCATTTCCTCACACTAGGCATATATAGGCTAAGGTTTTTGATAGAGTCAACATGAAAAATTCAATGCCATGGCCGGGATTTCAACCACAGATCTACTGGTTTCCGTCCAGTCACTCTAACCCATTGAGCTACCATGGCCAACGTGCTGTCCTGACATTAAATTCTATTGTAAGTACTTGAATCTCAGGCTTCATCATTTAACTCTTATTATTTTAGTTAACTGATGGAAATTATTTCCTCACACTAGCCGTATATAGGCTAAGGTTTTTGATAGATAGAGTCAACATGAAAAATTCAATGCCATGGCCGGGATTTCAACCACAGATCTACTGGTTTCCGTCCAGTCACTCTAACCCATTGAGCTACCATGATCAACGTGCTGTGCTGACATTAAATTCTCCATTTGACTCATATATTTTCCTGGTAGACCACTAGGGGCTCTCGCAACCGAGATACACTGTTTGTGGTGACTTACTATCGTAAGTACTTTGGTCCCGGTCTTATTATTTAACTGTTAATTTAGTTAATTGATGGAAATTAATCATTTCTTCACACTAGCCATATACAGGATAAGGTTTTTTATGGACTGAAGTACTGGGACTGAAGTACTTACAATAGTAAGTTGCCACAAACGGTGTATCTCGGTTGCGAGAGTCCGTAGTGGTCTACCGGGAAAATATATGAGTCAAATGGAGAATTTAATGTCAGCACGGCACGTTGACCATGGTAGCTCAATGGGTTAGAGCGACTGGATAGAAATCAGTAAATCCGTGGTTCAAATCCCGGGCATGGCATTGAGTTTTTCATGTTGACTCTATCCATCAAAAACCTTAGCCTATGTATGGCTAGTGTGAAGAAATGATTAATTTCCAACAATTACTTAAATTAATAACAGTTAAATGATGAAGCCTGGGACTGAAGTACTTACGATGGTAAGTCGTCACTAACGGTGTATCTCGGTTGCAAGAGCCCCTAGTGGTCTACCAGGAAAATATATGAGTCAAATGAAGAATTTAGTGTCATCATGGCACGTTGACCATGGTAGCTCAATGGGTTAGAGCGACTGGACGGAAAGCAGAAGATCTGTGGTTCAAATCCTGGCCATGGCATTGAATTTTTCATGTTGACTCTATCCATCAAAAACCAGTAGACTTCTCAATGGTTTGTCAATTGCATCACGTCCCAAATGGGGTCTCAACTCTTTGACGATGAAGATATTATACGTTGGTGCTGTCAAACCTCTTGTACTATACTGCTCAGCAGTATTTCAAGATGTATTAAATAAACGCTGGATGCAATGTAAACTTAACCAGAAACAAAGGGGGTTTGTACTCAGAATCATCAAGGGATATAGAACAATTTCCACAGATGCTGCACTTCTAATCAGAGGCATTGAAACTTCATATTTATCAGCAATCTTCAGTGCACAGATATATAACATAAAGAAAGGTTATCAAGGGTTCCTCCAAGTTCCTGAATTCGACTTTCATCCGAGATCTCATTTCTTGGAAGCTGGACATCCTCTATTTCACAGCATTGTCAGCAAGAATAACTGCGAACAAACACATGACTACAACATCTACACAGAAGGCTCATGATATTGTGACTGGGTTTGTAAAATTAAAAGTCCAATCTGCAGAAATTCAGAATGCTCTTTATTTCCGTAGAAACACACCTTGGTCAACCCTTGCAGTAGCAGAATTATGTAACATGCACAAATACAATCTTCCTCACTTCTGCACAAACAAAAGAGTTCACTTTCAAAACACAGCTGCAGGCACATGAATCAGTTCTGATTACCACTATAATTACGACTGTCCACTCAACTAACTGCTACTTCCTTTTATACATTCATTCATGGATCCAGACGTTTGTGGAATGTTCTGTCACAATCAAGACGGTACCAGACAAAAGACAAACTTTCCAGTTATCTGTCTCTCTTTATTAGTTTTGGCAAGCCTTTTATCCTTCCACTGCACTATCGGTCCCATTGTGTGCGCAAGCCGTGCTATCACAATAATGGGTTCGCGACACTGCTAGCTCCTCTAGGTTGGTCGTGCCGAACAGCACCATCGTAGTGGACCAGACAATCCAGGTGTACCACCAGCATCTTTCCTCGGGGCACCTTCTGGATGCGGTGGACCACGTCGTTAATCCTTTTTCCCTCCTGGTACGGTCCTTGCCATGGTTGTTGAATTTTTGGGCAGCGTTCCTTGGTCCGGGTAGGGCGATACAACCAGACCAGGTCACCTTGCTGGAACCCTTGGCTGTTGATTGGCCTGTCGTATCGGGTCTTCATGCGGTCGCTCGCCATCTGGATGTTCTGAGAATCGTCTCATCCACGTTGTGGAGATGGTCCACGAGGTTCTCTGCATACTTGGTTGCTGGCTATTTTGCATCCAGGGAGCTCCCAACAGCCCGGTCACAAGGGAGGCGGAACTCTCGGCTGAACATTAAGCTGGCTGGTGTCATCCCAGTGGTGTCGTGTGTTGACGAGCGGTAGGCCAGTAAGAACAGTGGCACCTTGACGTCCCAGTCTTGCTGATGGCTGACCACAACCTTCCTCAGGTGTTCTTCTAAGGTCTTGATGTACCTCTCCACCATGCCGTCCGACTGCGAGTGTAGAGGTGTTGTGTGAGTCTTATTCAGCCCAAGTCTTTCCAGTGCCTCCTTCATCAGGTTAGACTCAAAATTCATGCCCTGATCACTGTGGAGCTCTAATGGCACCCCAAAATGGCAGAGCAGTTGCTCCATGCAGCGATGTGATTGCCTTCGTCTCCTGGTTCGGGTGAAGTAGTCCACGACCACCATCAGGTGCTTATTGCCTCGGTCAGACACTGGGAATGGTCCAGCTATGTCGACAGCGATGCGTTCGAATGGCGCTCCGACGTTGTACTGCTGCATTCGACCCCAGCTTGTAGTTGGGTGGCCGGGACTCGCCGCGCACACGTGACATTGACGGCACCACCTCTTAGCATCTGCACGGGGCCTCAGCCAGTGGTAATGCTGTCGGAGTTTGTCGATCATTCGGTTTGTTCCCAGGTGTCCTCGTGAAGCTCCGGCGTGAATTTCCTCTAAGACCTCCGAGACCTTACTCTGGGGAAGTACCAATGGTTCTCTCTGCATCTTCCCATCAGGTGATTCCCATACCCGAAATAGCACGTCCTCTCTGACCTTCAGTGAGCCCCATTGGACCCAGTAGGACTTGTATGTGGTGTGATGTCCTCCCAGGTTGGTCTTGTCCCTGCCTCCACTTCCCTCAAGATTGGCCCCAAGTCTGCATCTGGCAGCTGCTCCCTCCTCAGGCTTGCACCATCCCAGCCATCCGCAGGCACTGCCGTGACAACCTTGACAGCTGTGGCATGCTCCTTCTCTTCCACTCTTGTGCATTGGCCGCACTCTTCTGTGCAGGGTCTTCAGGAAATGGTGTATGCGTTGCCATGGCTCTTTCCTGTACGATGTTCAGAGTAGAGGCCATACTTCTGCAGCCTCTGGACCCAACGGGCTGTCTGGTCTTTCAGGTTTCTAAAGCTGAGTAGCCAGGTTAGGGCAGAGTGGTCAGTCCTCAGGTGGAATGGCTGACCGTACAGGTACTTGTGGAAGTGCTCTAAGGTCTTTACTACTGCCAGTAGTTCTCGACGAGTAATGCAGTAATTGTTCTCTGCCTTGGACAGCGTCTTGCTGTAGTAAGCTATCACGTGCTCTTGGCGGTCCTGAACTTAGGATAGAATGCCTCCAATGTAATGGTCCCTGGCATCGGTCCACAATAAAGGCACCACCTGGTTGTGGGAATCCCAAAATAGGAGCACAGCAAAGTGTCCTCATCAGCTGCTGGCAAGTGCCTCAGCATCCTCTGTCCACACATAAGGCCAGTGTTCTTCTGTCAGGCAGATGAGGGGCCTGGCGATGCTGGAGAACCCCTTTATGAAGCGCTGTAATAACTGCACAGCCCCAGTAAACTTGGCAATTCTCGCTTATCCTTCCGGCAAGGCCAATCTCTCACGGCCTGTGTCTTCTCCGGGTCTGGCCACTCCGGTTGGTGAGACTATGTGGCCCAAGTAGTTGACTTCCTTGCGGAAAAGCTGGCACTTCTTTGCGTTTAGCTTCAGGTTTGTTGCCTGCATTCTCTAACACCTTGCTCAGGATGTCGAGATGGTCTTCGAAGGTCTTGCCGACGATGTTGTCCAGTTATAGCAGACAGGCGTCATGAGTCAGCCCTCTCATCACTGGTTCCATGAGGCGTTGGAAGGTAGCTGGCGCGTTGCTGAGGCCAAAGAGCATAACTGTGAACAGCCAAAGCACTTGGTCTTTTGAGAATGCAGTCTTCTCCTTGTGTCTTGGGTCTAGAGCCACCTGCCGGTAACTCGACTTCAGGTCCAGGATCAAGGGTCTCCAGGTGTTCTGTGGTCAGGTGGTCGGCACCGGCTCCTGTGCCTTGTCCATTGGTGTTACACTAACCATGGACTCGCACGTTCCCAACTCTGTCCTACCCTGGATGTCGTTATCAGTGTCTGTCAGGTTGAGCAGCCTCACTGGCACCTCCTCTCAGCACGGCAACAATGACCTGGCTACACAGAGCCCGTTCACAAGCGTCTTCCAGTCCAGCATCATTTTCTTGGTCCGCTGGCCTTGCAGTCGCACCATCACCACCACCTCGCTTCTGGCAGGGACAACCACATCTTCCTTCAGGATGACTGCAAATTCCCAGGGGTTCTTCGGGTAGCCGGAGTATCACCTCTTCTCCATTGAGCCGCAGAACCTTGCTGCCGACATCGACCGTCGCCTGTGGCTCCTGAGGACATCCATTCCCAGTATCACCTCCTCAGCCACCTTTGCGACGAACACCCACTGACGTACGGCACTCCGCCCCAAGGTCAACTGCAGCAAGGCTTCACTCTCCACGGGTAAGGTGTCGCCCGATGCCGTCAGTAGCTGGTATGGTCGGCTTGGTTTCCGCGACGGCAAACCCTTGGCCACGTCATGTCTGATGATGGTCACAGATGCCCCGGTGTCCACCAGCACGTGGCACGGCCTCCCCTTCACCTGACCGTCGGCGATGAGGCTGTCATCCATACGCCGGCTGATGGCGCGCGGTGTCACTCAACGGGATGATGGTGATGGCGCCGATGTACCCATCGTCATGACGGCCCTTATTCTTTTTCCGGTGCTCCCCCTGTTGTGGGCAGTCTCTCTCCAGGTGTCCCGGCTGGCCACATCCCCACACACACGCCCCTAGGTCTTCGCCGGCGTCCCTCGGCTGATCTTCGGCCCCCAGTGTTGCGGATACTCCTCGTCGTCTATGTCGGGGTAGCCATCAGCTTGGCTGCCTCCATCCTCAATGCGGCCGTTAGCGCCTCGTGGATTATTTTGTAGTCGCCGAGCATTAGGCGCTGACGTATCTCAGTTTCTCGTATCCCGTCAACGAATGTGTAGGCAGCATCTCGGGATACGAATTCGGGTGGGAGGTCAATTAAGGCTTTGCTATCCAGCTGCTCAATTGCCAGGGCAAACTCCTGCAGCGTCTCCCTTGGCTGCTGCGACCTTGACTTCAGTTGGCTGCCGTAGGTGGCGGCGAAGCGGTTTTCCAGAGCTTCCCAGATGTCCTTGGGCGCCGCTGCTGTCTGGACCTCTGCAGCCCATCCCTGGAGACTGGCCATTAACTGTGCGGCCTCTTCCTCTGGTGTCCACTTGTGCTTGGCCACTGTGTCGAATTGACGGCGGAAGACTTCGAACGTTGACGTGCCATCGTACTTTGGTGGTTTGACGCGCGCATATGTTGTGTTGCATCCCGGCGTATTGGCCTTTAAATCCTTCAACCTCCTGCCGACGATATCCTCCACCATGGCGTTCAGGGACTTGGTGTTGCTGTCGGCCTCTCCCTCTAGATCATTAACGTGGTTCGCCAGGTCTTCAACGCACCCGCCCAACTCCGTGACATCCTCCTTCACGCCGGCCAACTGTTCCTCAAATTTGGCGGCGAGGGCCTGTTTGCATCTTTCATTTCTGTGGCCAGGCTTTCTTTCGGCGCTTTCATTTCTGTGGTTAATTCGGCTTTCATTGCAGTCATCGTCACGTCCAGGTTGTTTGTCGTCTCCAACTTCGCCAGGTTGTTGTTTGCAGCTTCCGTTTTCGCAGCGAGGGTGTCATTCGGCATCTTAATTTTTTTCAACTCAGCGGTAAGGTCGTTAGCCATCTTCATTTCTGTTAGTTCCGCGGCCAGGCTGTTATATGCCGCTTTCATTTCCGTGGTCAGTTTGGCCTTCATTTCAATCATCCTCTCTAAAATACTTTCCAATGCAGCTTCCATTGTCGTATGTCTCACTCCTGACACCAATTGTGACTTTATGGGTACGTAAAATTAAAAGTCCAATTTGCAGAAATTCAGAATGCTCTTTATTTCCGTAGAAACTCACTTTGGTCAACCCTTGCAGTAGCAGAATTATGTAACACACACAAATACAATCTTCGTCACTTCTGCACAAACAAAAGAGTTCACTTTCAAAATACAGCTGCAGGCACACGAGTCAGTTCCAATTACGATTGTCCACTCAACTAACTGTGGCTTCCTTTTATACGTTCATTTATGGTTCCAGACATTTGTGGATTGTTCTGTCACAATCAAGACTGTCACAATCAAGACGGTACCTGACGAAAGACAAACCTTCCTGTTATCTATCTTTCTCTTTATCGGTTTTGGCAAGCCTTTTTTCTCCACACTGTACTAACTGTCCCTTTCTGTGCGCAAGCCGCACTATCGCAATAATGGGTTCGTGACAATATGTTGATCATCCAGAGAATAAAGCTCATATGGGATGCGCTTTTGTGGTGTTTGATAAAAACAATGTGGAGTTGCAATTGTTATATATTCCAGGCCGAACTTTGCACTGAATCAATCAGTGGTATGGTGCCGCGTTAATAATTATAGTGCATTATATACAGTGATTCCCAGGCATGTTTCAGAGTTATCGGGATAAGTACACTACATATTCACTTACTTTAAAATAAGGAATGATATAACAAACACCAATCACTTGTGTATCGCATGGGTTAGAGGCCATATGGGTATACATGGCAATGAGAGGGCAGATGAAATTGCTAAACGTTATGCATTATTCCAAATAGAATTCAGTTTTAAAAAGTCTACAGTCACATTTTTTTAAAAAAAAAAAAATTGATTTTTGAGAAATGTGGAACAGCACTTGGATAAACAGCGATAAATGGCAAATCACTCAGAATTTATTTTTTCCTACTGTTAATGATCATGTAAACTACAAGTACTTTTCACCTAATTCTATTTTGATCCAGTTTGCTACCGGACATGGGAAATTTAAAACCTGCTTTCGAAGATTCCATATAGACTCTCCTGATGGATACTTATGTAAATGTGAAAGTGTTGAACACTTAATATTTAGATGTGATCTTCATTTCAAAAAGAGATATAATCTCATTCAGCATCTTTCATATTGTAATACAGATCTTCAAAAAGACTGTTGATTAATGTATTCTTTAAGAAATGTTGCACTTCAGCCTTTGAGCATTTTATTGGCCAAATTTTTATAACATTATAACCGTTATCATGTTCAGTTATTTTGATCTTTGTATTTATGTGTTTTTGTAACTAGAACCCTAACAAACCTTACTGGTAAAATAGGGTTACTTCATTTGAAGAATAATAGTAATAGTAGTAATAATAATAATAATAATAATAATAATAATAATAATAATAATAATAATAATAATAATGATAATAATTAAAAAGCAACAGCTTTAAAAAGTGAAATGAAAGTGTGTACAGTAAAATTTGGTTTTGACATAATTGTATCACAGGTGATTAAGAAAATTTATCATTATATCTGACATTAAGGTATGTTTTCACAATATTTGATAAATCTTAATAATATTCTTGGAGTATTTCAGTAATTCAGTTGCTTTACAATCTGATTTTTAAAAGAAAATACATGACAGCTTCCAGCAAGGGGTGTGTAGGGTAAGAGGGGAAGGTCATTGCTATGGAAGTGTAAACAAAGGTTGCCTTATTGGTTACACTGGTTAATCACTTATTCCTCAGGTCAGTTATTGCTACTTGTATGCAGCAAACAAAGTCTGCTTGAGCTTGCATTGTGTGTAGTTAGCCTACTTTGTTAAAACACTAATAAAGTACATTGTTTTGGAAACAAATCAGTGGCAGTAGATTAGAGGTAGACCAAGAAGTCATAGTCCAAAACAAAGATCAACTTACGGTCAGGGTGTTACATTGTACAGCCAAGCTAGAGAATTTGTCTGTTCACTTGGGGAATTCTTTGAACAGGAAGAGGAGAATTTGTTTCTTCACAATGAACTGCTTATTCCTTTCAACCAAGTGAGAAAGACTATGTGTGCTCTTAAAATAAGTGGAGTAAATTTTCTTTAATGCCAGTCCTGTAATATTGAGTTTGTGGAATTTGTTTACGAATTGTACATCTCTTGGGCAGATCAATCTCAGGAAACCTTTTCCTAAATCTCTACAACACTGAGCAGGTAATCCATATTTTATGACTACTATATGCGCAAGATTTCTTGAGCATTCGGGTCCCAAGTCCTCATTCGGTAGGTTTCGCCTATTTCCGTAAACACAGATGACAACTTTGAAACAGGAAATGCGCTACACACTGCGACATCTAGTGACTAATATGCTAAGCTTTCACACATATGCCATTTCATTTTGAGCAGTTTTGAGATTAATTATTAGCTAACCATTTTACAGCAAATCTAAAACCAACACATATGTTGTCAATGTTATGGCCCTCAAAAGGAGACACACTATTATTCATATAAAAATTATTTGTGGTTGGTTTATTGACACTCGTCACTTACTTTTTCATATATTTATGAGAGACTAGTTTCAAAGGCCCTGGCCTCCATTTTCAATCTCTTCCCAACTGGCAAATGTTGTTATCTGCTCTCTCTGGTGGTGGAACTATGAACTTTTTTGTCAAATTATCTGCTGGCGGGATTTCAAAGTTCATTACGCGATCCTTATTTTTCCAGATGAATATGTTCTCCCATGTTGTCAATCTATTTTGGTTTATCACTGCTTTTAATAATTTTGGATTTGGATCAATGTCATGGTTTTCATTCCAAAAATGAAATGCTACAGCTGACTTGTCTTCTTGTTTCAATCTGATGTTTCTAAAGTGTTCTTTGACTCTGGTTTTTAAATTTCTTTTTGTTTGACCTATGTAGCATTTTTCACAATTCTTGCAATTTATTTGGTATATTCCAGATTTGTTACCTGAAGGAATTTCATCTTTTGTTTTTGAATTTAGTAATTTTAAAATTGAGTATCTATTAGTAGGTGCCAAGATGATATTTTGTTCCTTGAATATCTTTTTAAATTTATTAAATGTTTTTGGATGATATGTGAATGAACTGAATATGCTGTTGCTTTCTTTTTCTTTAATAAATGTGGTTGTTTCCTTAATGGTTTTCTTTAGTTTAGATTTTCTAATTTTCTTCAACACCAAACTTTTGTTGTATCCGTTTTCTTCTGCTATGTGTATTATTGCTTTTTGTTCCTTGAAATATTCTTCTTTTTCCATGGGTATGGATTTTTCGAAAAATTACAGGAAAAAAGAAGAAAAATTGCAGCGGACATAAGATTTATAAATTTATGTATCAAGAAAAAAGTAGTACCGAATTTCGTAAGAAAAGTAGTAAAATTTGATAAAAATAGTAGACAACAAAAAGCAGCAGAGAGAAAAGTATTAATTGTAGAAAAGAATAAACACTATGGAAATAAAAACACGCTAGAAATAAAATTGTACAATTTGCATCAAAAACTTACCAAACAATTAGGAAGTATATTTTGGGAAAATTTTGAAAACAATTTATTAGCATATCTTAATAGAAAAATGAAGACAAAAACAGCAAAGTTAAAGAATAAATTAAAAAATTTATGCCAGAAAGCAGGCACTTTTAAAAAGATATATCAAAAAGACAAACATAACCTAAAAGATCATCTAAACAATGTGGTAAACCTATCAAACCAAAATTTTACAAAAACAGAACTGAATATGCTGAATCTAGGTTTAAAGACATGTGTAGATTATTCCAACCAAATTGAAGATTACATTGCTGACATCCAAATTGCTACACAAACACTTAATGAAGAAAGTAAAAACACAGTAAAAAACAAATGCTCCAAAATAGTAGAAGAGATTAAAAATGAAAAGAAAAAGAATTTTAGTAACCAAATCATAAAAGCTCTTAAAAAGAAACCGGTTATTTATACTAAAGCAGACAAGGGAAATAAACTAGTAATTCTGGAAAAAGAAGAATACACAAAGAGGATGGAAGATTTGTTAGAAGACAGTAATTACCAAAAAGTAGAAACTAATCCATTAAAGTACTGCATTGAAACCACAAATAAAACGCTAAAAGAGAGCAAAATAATCAACAAAAAAGAATTGCACAAAATTAAAGTAGATAATCCAACATTACCAAGAGTATATGGGCTGCCAAAAATTCATAAAACAGGGAAAGGCATGAGACCTATTACTAGTAGCATAAATGCCCCCACATATAATTTGGCCAAATGGTTACTAAGTAAATTTAATAGTTTTCCAAAATTTGAAAGTGCAAATTTAAGAAACTCTTTAGATTTAGTAGAAAAAATCAAAGATATAAATTTGGACAAAAATGACAGACTGGTTTCATTTGATGTCACATCTTTATTTCCAAGCATACCAACAGAAAAATTGCAGACTGTGTTAAAAAAAAATGGCTAGCTACAATTGATATGGAAGCAATAGAAGCAGAAGAATATATTTCTCTAACAAAAATATGCATTGAACAAAACTTCTTTAGCTTTAATGGAAAACACTACAAGCAGAAATCAGGACTATCAATGGGCAATCCACTTCACCTTTTTTGGCTAACTTATTTATGAGTGCATTTGAAACACAAATTAAAAAGTCCTTCCCATTGATCTTCAAGGTTTGGTATAGATATGTTGACGACATCTTTGCAATTGTACCAAGTAAACATTTAGATGATGCATTAAAATTACTCAATCTGCAAGAAAGGACTATCAAATTCACAATAGAAAAGGAAATCAATGGACAACTACCTTTCTTGGATCTAAATATCATCAGGAATGATACAAAAATAAAATTTGGAATTTACAGGAAGCCAACACATTCAGAAAATTATATAAAAAATAATAGCCACAACCCAATTACACATAAACATGCAATAATAAACAGCCTTACACACAGACTAGTCAACATACCCATGGAAAAAGAAGAATATTTCAAGGAACAAAAAGCAATAATACACATAGCAGAAGAAAACGGATACAACAAAAGTTTGGTGTTGAAGAAAATTAGAAAATCTAAACTAAAGAAAACCATTAAGGAAACAACCACATTTATTAAAGAAAAAGAAAGCAACAGCATATTCAGTTCATTCACATATCATCCAAAAACATTTAATAAATTTAAAAAGATATTCAAGGAACAAAATATCATCTTGGCACCTACTAATAGATACTCAATTTTAAAATTACTAAATTCAAAAACAAAAGATGAAATTCCTTCAGGTAACAAATCTGGAATATACCAAATAAATTGCAAGAATTGTGAAAAATGCTACATAGGTCAAACAAAAAGAAATTTAAAAACCAGAGTCAAAGAACACTTTAGAAACATCAGATTGAAACAAGAAGACAAGTCAGCTGTAGCATTTCATTTTTGGAATGAAAACCATGACATTGATCCAAATCCAAAATTATTAAAAGCAGTGATAAACCAAAATAGATTGACAACATGGGAGAACATATTCATCTGGAAAAATAAGGATCGCGTAATGAACTTTGAAATCCCGCCAGCAGATAATTTGACAAAAAAGTTCATAGTTCCACCACCAGAGAGAGCAGATAACAACATTTGCCAGTTGGGAAGAGATTGAAAATGGAGGCCAGGGCCTTTGAAACTAGTCTCTCATAAATATATGAAAAAGTAAGTGACGAGTGTCAATAAACCAACCACAAATAATTTTTATATTAATTTTGACGTCACTGTTACTAAATTCCTCCAAACACACAACACTATTATTCGTCTACCTCCATATAACTGTAATCTGAATGCAGTTGAGCTGGTGTGGGCAAAATAAAGAATGTTTTCAAAGTACGCAATGTTAACGAGAGCCACAAATGTCGGAAACTTGCTATAGAGGCGATGGATTGGGAAGGATACTGCAAGAAGGTCCAGGAGCTGGAAATGCAATATTGGAGAAACGATGGTGTAATAGAAAATGCAATTGATGAAATTATTAACACATCAGAGGATACCAGCGATGAAAGTGATGCAGTAGACTTGGAAATCTAAGAATCACAAAGCGAGTGAGTGTTTATAGGTGTCATAATATCTGTTTTCTACTTTTATGTGTTTCATAACAGTAAATATATAAGCATACAGCATATCAGATGGAGTTCAATTAATTGTTGACACATCTCATACCTTCGGCGCATATCTTTGCTTATCTTACCACAATTTGGCTGAATTGTGTTTTTCTAGGTTGACCACACTGCATAAACAAGAGCATGTTAGCTCTATCTTCTTCCCCTCTGCCCGCACCACACCGTAAACCCAGTGCTCAAGAAATCTTGCGCATATATGAATATTCTTTGTTTGGTACTAAATTGCCGAGCAAGCAAATACACTGATGTACAACTGATTTACACATGACCAGCGTTTCACTGCATTGGCCAACCTCACATGTAATGGTTCTACTGCTTTCTGCATGGGTTGAGGTTGGCGATGGATGCTGTGTGCCTTGCCATCATGATTCCACAAAGGACAAGCTCATTTGAACTGATGGTGTGGTAGAA
This sequence comes from Mantis religiosa, assembly GCA_030765055.1. Classification (NCBI taxonomy): domain Eukaryota; kingdom Metazoa; phylum Arthropoda; class Insecta; order Mantodea; family Mantidae; genus Mantis; species Mantis religiosa. Next base: position 205,325,258 of record CM060947.1, on the reverse strand, counting down.
TGAACACACTCATTGTAACAGTGCTTATTGAATTTACTATCAGTGAAACAAAAGCTGCTGGTGAGCAAAAAACTTAACAACTAAAGCTTATTTGCTTAGCTGAACAAGATGCCATATCTTATTTTGCATCCGTAACAAAAAAGCCAAAAAGAGATTTGAACAGGTGGCTTGAAAACTGTGGTTTATAGCATTTGCAGCAGTTCTTCCTAAAAGATGATTTGCAATCAGTTATTATTGTTTATTTATTCTCCAAATGAAGTAACCCTATTTCCAGTAATGTATGTTAGGCTTCTAGTTTAAAAAAAAAAGCCCATATGTACAAGGATCGAAATAACTGGACATGATAATAGTTACGATTTAAAAATTTGGCCAATAAAGTGCTCAAAAACTGAAGTGCATCATTTTTTAAATAATACCTTAATTGTCAGTGTTTGAAGGTCTGTATTGCAATATGAAAGATGTTGAATAAGATTATATCTCTTTAGCACAAAAGTGATTCGAGAGATATTGACACATTGCTTCACTCACACTGTTTATTCACAGGAGATGTTTCAAGAGCTTTTGCTCTTATCATCAGCTGGTACTCGATTGGTTCAAATTGTAGTGGTTTCCTCTTTCTCCGTATCATCAATGGATGGCATGATGTGCTTGTGAAAGATGTCCGGTGGTGGAGTTTCAAAATTCATGACTCTATGACGATTTTTGTTAATGAAGATTTCTTCCCATACGGAAAGGTCTATGGGATGATTAACGTATTTTATTAGAGATGTTTCCAAGTTGATGTCATGTCTAATATTCAAAAAATGAAAAGCCACTGCTGATTTTTCTGTTTCACCATTTTTAATGTTTCTTATATGTTCTTTATTTCTGATGTTAATATTTCTTTTTGTTTTTCCTATATAAATTTTAGGGCAAGTTTCACATTTGATCTCGTAGATTCCTGGTTTTTCTTTGGTAGTGATTGAATTTTTGGGAGGGCCTTTTAACAAATGTCTGATATTAAACCTATTTTGAGGTGCAAGAATTATGTTGTGTTTTGAGAAGATTTTTTGGAATTTATTATAGGCTGATGGATGGAAGGTGAATTTTTTAAAAAAAAAATTTCTCTTTTTCTCCTGTAGGTTCTAGGGTGGTGGTTTCTTTTATTTTCTTAGCTTTGTTGAGTCTGTTAACTGTTTTGTCTACTAAATTTGGGTTGAAACCGTTGGATATAGCTACTTTTTTTTATGAGTAGGTATTCTTCTTGATAATCTTCTCTGTTTGGTGGAAAGTTGATCATCCGAAAAATTAAACTGTTGAAAATGGCATGTTGGTGTTGTTTTGGGTTGAAACTGTTGTTCTTAATATAATTATCTGTGTGTGTCGGTTTCCTGTAAATACCAAAAGTGAGTTTGTTGTTCATTTTTTTATCTTGATGTCCAAAAAGGGGAGCACACCATCCTCTTCTGTTTCCAATGTCAATTTTATAGCTGGATTTTGTATATTCGAAAGTCTAAGACCATCTTGTATGAGTTTTTTAGGTACTATTGCAAAAATGTCGTCAACATGGCGATACCAAACTTTGAAATAATTTGGAAAAGTTTTTGTATTATGTGTTTCAAAAGCACTCATAAATAAATCTGCCAAGAAGGGAGACAATGGGTTGCCCATAGCTAGACCTGTTTTTTCTGGTATTATATCTCTTTCTTGAATGAAGATCACATCTAAATCTTAAGTGTTCAACACTTGCATCAATGCTTTCACATTTACATAGTTATCCATCAGGAGAGTCTATATGGAATCTTAAAAAGCAAGTTTTAAATTTCCCATGTCCAGTAGCAAACTGGATCAAAATAAAATTAGGTGAAAAGTACTTGCAGTTTACAAAATCATTAACAGTAGGAAAAAATAGACTTCGAGTGATTTGCCCGTTATCACTGTTTATCCAAGTGCTGTACCACATTTCAAAAATTTCTTTTTTCAGTTTTTTTAACAAACGTGATTGTAGACCCTTTAAAACTGAATTCCTTTTGAGATAATGCATAATGTTTAGCAGTTTCATCTGCCCTCTCATTCCATGTATACCCATATGACCTCTAACCCATGGGACAGGAATTTGGGACTATTTGTCGTTAATTTCTCTCCATCTTAATCCACACATTCGGGTGCAATTTGGTACGGGATTTCTATGTTTGAGATGGGATGCACGTTGACCTTTCGAAGATCCACGTCGAGAAGCCAGAAATAACAAATTCGTTGTATTTTGATTTGTTTCTTGATGATTGTACTTGGTTAACTAAGAGTCATGAGATTCTTGGTTTTAAGGCGTGGTTCGGAATAAAGTTTCGGAGAAGTCAAATTTTGTAACTATTTAATTGTATTATTTAAATTACATTTTACTTGAATTTCCTTTCCCAGTCACTTCCAACATATCAATATATTCTTCCTTTGTTATATTTAAACAGATTCAAACTATTACTTAAATGTTCTTGATCTTGCACCACTATTCATCACGGTCACCATTATAAGATTATCAAGATTAACTATCGTTACTCCTCTCTTAATTTTGTGATTGGCCGATTTAATGGCACATCACCACATTACGTCATATTACGTCATACAATTATTACTTCGGCCAATCACACAATTACATATATTTTTATAAATTTATAAACTTTTCATAATTTTTCTGAACATAACCCAAAACTACTTTTACACCCATGTGATTCACATGTAATTGGTGTTTGTTATAATATTGTTCCTTATTTTGGCAGCAAGTGAATATGTAGTGTATTTATCCCCAATAACACTGTGTATGCCTGGGAATCACTATATATATATGCTATAGTTATTACTGTGGCACCACTCCACTGCTTGATTCAGTGCAAAAAGTTGTACCACTCCACTGGTTGATTCAGTGCAAAAAGTTTGGTCTGGAATAAAGATCAATTAGGTGCAAGTTTGTAACCTCTATAAAGCAACTCCACTTTGTTTTTATCGAACACTACAAAAGTGCATCCCACACAAGCTGGATTCTCTGGATGATTAGAATATCATGAGCTATCTGTGTAGATGTTGTAGTCATGTGTTTGTTTGCAGTTGTTCTAGCTGACAATGTTGTGAAATACAGCAGGATGTCCAGCTTCCAAGAAATGAGATCTTGGATGAAAGTTGAATTCAGGAATTTGTAGGAAACCTTGATAACCTTTCGTTGTTATATATCTTTGCACTGAAGATTACCAATAAATATAAAGGTTCAGTGCCTGCGGTTAGAAGTACAGCATCTGTGGAAATAGTTCTTTACCCCTTGATGATTCTGAGTACAGACCCCCTTTGCAAGCAGTTAGGAGGCTGGTTTTTGAACTGCGAGCTTCAAGATAAAAAGTGCTTCATTAATGGATTCTTGTCTGGAGAACTGGTAAATTTTATTTATTTGGTATTTATATCAGTAGTTTTGCAGATAAATTAAAAATATCTAACTGCATGATGCTGCAAGGCAGAGCATGTTTCTTATTGAGCTTGCACTGAGCAGCTCTACTCACTGTTTTCTTTATCTTATGTATATGTTCTAGCTGTTTTTTAACTTAAAGAATGTTTAAGCAGTTCTATTTTAAGGCTGGATATTCTGGATAGCCATGTTATAGGGCGACAGAAGGTGACTTGGAAAGGCACACTCTCTTTCTGGATTTCTTTATTTATCTTAAAGATATTAAGCATATATATATATATATATTAAGAAGAATTGTCAAAGTATTAAATGCCTGCCTCGGTAGCATAGATGGTAGAGTGTCTGCCTCACGTTCAAGAGGTCCCGAGTTCGAATCTCGGTCAGGGTGAGTTACCTGGATAAGGTTTTTTCTGGGGGTTTCCCTTATCCTAAAAGACGAATGTCAGGTAACTCTAAGCTCCATGGACCTGGAGCCATTTGAGCATCATTTCACCCATTTCATTCATTGTCCGATATGACTTAAGGTTGGAGGACGTAAATTACAACAACAAAAAAACAAAAAAACATTAAAAGTGAGGTATATTTCATATAAGTATGAGTAGCTGGCATGCTTAATTTATAAGAGTACTCAGACTGTTCGATGTTCACCTTTCCTCCAAAAGCACTTTTCTACCCAAGTTCGGGTCATCTTCAGTGAAGTCTGCTACAACTACTGCATGAGAACATTTGTCTGCCTCTCCAAGAAAGTTAAGACTCTGCCCATTGGAGGTCTCCTGATTTCTGATGCCAACCTTTGGAACCAGATGATTGGTTGTCACCTGTGATATTAACAGGTTGGAGTTGCATCGTCTCTGGATGTGAAGAAGTTAAACTGTTGGATGTTTGTTGAGGCAAATGTACTTCCTCTTCTATCTCCGTTTCTGGAACGATACCCTGGTTACCAGCTGTCTGTTGAAGTAGATGTACTTTCTCTTCCATCTGTTAGTGAACTGGATATTAGGGAAAAAAAAATTTATATTCTAAATAGTGAAAAAGAAAATATTTTGAATTTTGATATACCAGCTTTTAATAGTGTTCTACAATGTATTAAACAAGTCAGTAAAGTCAACACCGATGAAGCTCAATCAACTATTATGAAAACATATACTATAGATAAAGTTAAATTTAACCCAGATTTCAACCAATCTAGGACACCCATGAAGCAGATGGTAGTTGTAGCAGACTTCACTGAAGATGACCCGAACTTGGGTAGAAAAGTGCTTTTGGAGGAAAGGTGAACATCGAACAGTCTGAGTGAGTACTCTTATAAATTAAGCATGCCAGCTACTCATACTTATATGAAATATATATATTCCTTTTTCTGCCCAACAACAGTAAGTCAAATTCCCACAGTAAAATGTAACACTTTGCAAATATACATGACACGAAGGAAAGACAAACTGTGCAAACTTTCACTGTTCTACTTCCTTAACTTTAGCATCACCTTTATATATTTGACAGCATTTAAAAGAATTACATTTAATCTATGGTTATAGAACTGAACAGAAAATTCATAGAATGGTTCTGAATCTAATTAAAACATAATTTCAATTTGTGATTCAGATCTTGCCACCCAAATTGGATAGCTTTGGGCGAGTTGTAGAGCAGCCTGTGGACACATGGGAGCCACGTAGTGGTGTGGCACTGGCCTTGGCACAAATTGCGCCTTTCCTCAATGCAAATTCAGTATCTCATCTAATCACCTTCTTCGTACCAATAGGCCTTGGAGACAGAAGCTCTGAAGTCAGAAAGAACATGCTAGCTGCTGCTTTGGCTGCAGTTGATCTCCATGGCAAGGTAAGAATTATTTGAATATAGAAACTAATTTATGTATACTGAAATCTAATAGATCAGATACTATCCAAACTTTCCTTCTTGTATCACCCAACAAGGGTGAACCCTGAAATAAGGCAGAGGGTCAAGTTCATTATTATAAAATGCTTACCGAAAGTATATTTTTTCAGTGTGATAAAAAGATTATAATTCAGTAGACCAATATGTAAACTTTAAACTGGATAAGAATATTAATTGTACATATCAGTAAATGCCAATTCCTTGTCTGGTATTATGCTAGAGAAGTAGCCATCTTTCTCTTTTGAAGATGCTCTGTTAACATGTAATTTATTGGATATTTGGATATATCACATTCAGATACTCTTTTTGTACTTCCAAATCATTTTTCATGAAAAAAAAAAAAAAAAAAAAAAAAAAAAAAATACACAGTGCTACAATCTGTTATAGAGCTATTATATACTTTTTAAAATAGTTCATAGATTTGTCTGTTGTAGATCTATGTGAAGCATAAATTTTTAGTAGCTTAGGAGCAATGAAGTTTGTAAGCATTTTGAGTTATGCACCCATGCAGTGTACATTATTTTTGGGATTGCCCATCCAGATGCTCTATTTTAGTTTACTTTCATGTCACTGTGAAGGACTGACAGATAAAACTGCAGACTTCTATATTAAATATTGGCCTTATTTTAGTACTGATTTTATGCCATCTAAGTTTCTTTTGAGCAGAGTAAATGCTTATTGCAATCTAAATGCTAAATACAAAGAAGTCTATGACATTTTCAAGATACAGTGATATATTTTAATTTTCTTTTTAATTCTAATTCTTATGAACCTAGAAAATAAACATCTATTCCTTTTAGGTACATTATGGATTAATGCATCACCTCACATTAAATTCCATTTCAGAAAAATAAATAAATAATAAAAAAAGGTATTGCAGTAAAGAGCATGACAAGAAAATGTGAACAGTACAATATTTGATGGAAGCAACTGTAGATCATTTTTCCATATGTGAGAATAGCAGTGTTTATCCTAATCAAGCATATTTGAATTTTTGACTTGTTCCTCTTGTCTTCCAAATTTTGAATAAACTGTAATGTAACAAATGATAAAGCAAATAAGTTACATTCTTGTTTTTTTTAAAAGAAAAAAGAAATGGCTAATAGATAAAGTTTACTAGTCTCTGTAATGTCTAAATACTGAAAACTTTAATGAATTTTTGCTATAGTAATTGTCTTTTATGTATTAATATTCTTAAGATAAAACTAAATACTTGCATTTAACTACAACATTCTAACTACAGCATCAAAGTTTAGAAATTTGTAAAATTTAAAGTAAAACCACTTTCATGTCAATTAATGGGTGATGTTGAATCCTTTTCATGAATTTTTGTCTATTTTAAATACTAAAATATATTTATTTTTCCACTAGGATACAGTGAACAGTCTTTTACCAGTATTTGAAGAATTCCTTGATGAAGCACCAGATTCTGGAAGTTATGATGCAGTACGCCAATCAGTAGTGATTCTAATGGGCTCACTTGCTCGGCATTTAGAAAGAGATGATCCCAAAGTAAAACCAATTGTTTCGAAGTTGATTGATGCCTTGTCTACACCTTCTCAGCAGGTAAAATGCCAGTATATATCTGTACCGGCACCATGCTTACCTTATGTGGTGATGTAAACAAAGGAAGAAAATGTATTGCTTTACTGGCAACTGTGTGGAAGGAATAGTCGTGCTATTTTAGTCACCAGTGGCAAACATGCGAACTGTCAACAAACTTCTATGAAAAGTTCTGCTTTGGCAAGCAAATAGTGGAACTTGTGTTTGATTTATATAAATTGGGTTTGAGTACCTTAAGCAGTAGCACTTTTACGTTAGATTAAATGTGTGTATCGTTTAATATATTTCTCTTTTTGTACGTTAAAAGTGACTGATTGCTTATAACAATAGGCAGGGAGACTGCTCAAATATTTGATTTCTTCACACAACCCCACCTTATTTATAAATTAAGAGGTAAGGCACAGGGCCTTTCTGCAGCATAATAGTGCTAAATAACTGTGCAAGCCCCTTTGACAATGATTTGAAAGTTCTAATGGCATGCAACTGAAAATTTACATAACTAAGGAATCTGACAATAGACAAATTCCTTCCAATACAGTTTCGGCCCTTCTTATCTACACTTCTGAATTCCATATTTTCCTTAGGTAATTCCTGCACCACAACAATATATTGTTACGATCAATATTATTTTTTTCTATTATATTTTTTCACAAATTCAAAAAGTATATTTATTGCAAAGAATGGTGTGGAGGCTTGTTTTTCTAATATTCAGCAATTCGAGATCATTGTTTAGTGTTTGAAGCATTTTTGTAATTGTAGGTGGCTTGTTTCTTTCAAAGGAGCTATGTACCTTGTGATGAACAGTATTTTTATAAGAAATTCATCACATTCACCTTCAACGACTGGCTTTTTACTTTTCCAATGTTTTCCAGGAGTAGAAGGCCAGCTCATTTTCACAACTTCACTTAAGGGAGCATTGATACTTGGTACTGAAACACCAGTTAATTTAGCTGACAAATTGTCCTCAATTGCTAAAGTGTGGTGTTCTTCACACAACTCGCAAAACATGCGAGTCGTATTTATTACACATCAGTTTCACTTACATACCTATATTGTTTGTGAAACATGTCCTCAATATAGGTACGTAAGTGAAGCTGATGTGTAATAAATACGACTCAGCTATAATTTAATAATTGTTGCACTTCACTGTGGTGTTCCAATATAGTTAAATTTTGATATATGTTCAGTATAATTTGTTCTTCACCACTTTTTAATGGTTTTGCTCTGATGTTTCACATATTGCACGTAAGCAGCCATGTTGAACAACTGACTCTCCCATTTCCTTCTGTTTTTAAACTGCACAAGCACAGCATGTTCTCTTAATTAATACATACAAATTATGTTTACATTTACCAAAATAAATACTAATTTCTGTTTGACTGTTGCATTTGTAATAATGTGATGTTGTTTATATATTTTGCATTATATGTAAAGTCTTTAAAAATGATATGCAAAATACATTTTTCATCTGCAGAACAGGGCTGAACAGCCAATGATGTCGCACATGTACACATGCTTGTGTTTACGTAGCCACATAAAATGATGGCACTGGTACAGAATACTAGGGAGCTGTATGAGCTGTACAAGTTTCATATAATTCTTTAGATCACACTGTACAGATGGCTCAAAATGCTTTGCACCTAGCCATAGGATTGATGAATTATGCCAGATGCACTTTCAAAGGTGGCCTTGCCTAATTCATTCCTGCTCTGCAAGAATGAGGCGTCTAATGTGTTTCTAGTTTTAAAGTAAATATTCTAACATATTTCCTTTACACATGGTCAGAAGAAAATAATCACAGTGCAAAGAAAACAAAAACATTATAAATCCAGAACGAACTCACAACATATGGAGGATGGAAGCAAAATATTCAGGATTAAAGGCATCACATCACTCTATAATAAAGCATGAGGTGAAATTAAAAGGTTTGGTTTTCAATATTAACCATTTTCTCTATCCATTATCAACCATCATATATTTCAATTCCTTTCTTGGAAGTGTTGAAAACAGTGTTATGATAAATTAAATTTAAAGGGAGTCGATTAATGACACTAAACAACTCTTACTTTTAAATTTTTCCGGAACATGTTTCAGAGACTTTGCCTCTATCCTCAGCAAAGTCTCTGAAACATGTTCCGGAAAAATTTAAAAGTAAGTGTTGTTTAGTGTCATTAATCGACTCCCTTTAAATTTAATTTATCATATATTTGTTACTCATATCTTTCATTTAAAGCACAACCTTTCTTTACAAGAAAGTATTTCAAGTTCCCATAAATTATTTGCTAATTGTTTCTCTATTTGGTTACGTGCAAGATGCAGTAATGATATGCATCCGTATTAAGTACAACTCTTATCATCTTTCTTTTTTACAGATTCATGTTAAAAGAAGTAATTCTTCTCTTAGTTTCAAAACATTCTTAAATAGTGGCAGTATAGGCTTTAGCTCAACTGGCAAATTAATATATTGGAAATGGCTAATATTATAATAAAATTATGCATTTTTTAAAATCTCAACATTTTTCCTCAATAAGGTTAACATTATTATTGTTTCCCAGTTAAATAAAATCGTTGAGAAAGAATTACTTGAAATACCAGTTCATAGAAAATTAAGATCATTCAATGTACGCTTTGTATATCCTGTCATACTTTAAATCATTTGTCAGAGGTGTTTTGATAAAACAAAAAAGATGGATGAATATTCACATAATATTATGCATGATTGGAGGAATTTGGTAACGATGGTGTCAAAATTAATTGAAAAATATATTTGTAGCCGTTTTTCTGACACCTTGTCTCTTACATTTTTATATTATTGAGGGACTAGTTTCGAAAGCTGTCGCTTCATCTTTAACTTCTTTCCAACTAACATCTGTATCATCTGCTCTCTGGCGGTGGAACTATTAACTTGTTTGTCAAATAATCTACTGGTGGGATTTCAAGGTTCATTATTCACTCCTTATTTTTCCATATGAATATGTTCTCCCATGTTGTCAGTTTATTTTGGTTTATCACTCCTTTGAATAATTTTGGATTTGGATCAAGTCATGATTTTCGTTCCAAAAATGGAAATGCTACTGCTGACTTTATCTTATTGTGTCATTTTGATGTTCCTAAACTGCTCTTTGACTCTGGTTTTTAGGTTTTCATTTAGTTTGCCCTATGTAGCAATTTTAACAATTCTTACAACTTATTTGGTATATTCTGGAACTGTTAGTTGATGGAATTTCATCTTTTGTTTTTGAATTTAGTTATTTTAAAACTGAGTATCTATTAGTAGGTGCCAGGATGATATTTTGTTCCTTAAAGATATTTTTTAATTTATTAAACGTTTTTGGGTGGCATGTGAATGCACTAAGTATGCTGTTGCTTTCTTTTACTTTAGTGAATGTGGTTATTTCCTTAATGTATTTCTTTAGTTTAGCCTTTTTAATTTTCTTAAACACCAGACTTTTGTTGTATCCATTTTCTTCTGCTATATGGAGTATGGCTTTTTGTTCTTTGAAGTACTCTGCTTTATCCGTGGGTATGTTAACTACACTGTGTATAAGACTGTTTATTGCATATTTATGTATAGTGGGTTTTAGCTATGAATTTTTTATGTAATTTTCTGACTGTTGGTTTCCTGTATTTTCCAAATTTTATTTTTTTGTTATTCCTGCTGATATTTAGGTCCAAGAAAGAGAGTTGTCCATTGCTTTCCTTTTCTGTTGTGAATTTGAAAGTCCTTTCTTGTAGAATGAGTAACTTTAATGCATTCATTTAAATGTTTATTAGGAACAATTGCAAAGATGTCATCAACATATTGTGACTTTGTGGGTTCGCAAAATTAAAAGTCCAATTGCACAAACTCAAAATGTTCTTTATTTCCACCGACTTACAGTTGAGTACTTGCCAATTACACAGAATTACGTAATGCACACAATTACGATTCACCAGTTCGTCCGTTACAGTTCCACTGCACGCTCACAGTTACATACACTCTTCCGATGCACGTACAGTCTTCTCGACCGTTCACTAGCATGGCGCTCCTACACTACTCATCAAGCACTGACTGAACTCACTCACTGCAGCCCTTTTTATAGAAATATCGCTGTCTCCTCGAAGTCTCTCGTTTCAGTGAATCACCGCGAAGTTTCCAGACGGCAGGGGAAGGGGGAAGAGGCGGCCAACGACAAGTGACACTTCCCTAATCATCCCCTCAGTTAGTGACTGAGATAAATTGGTGGGTGTGGCCCAGAATACTTCACGTCTGACCCTCCTGCTGGCCAGTTCTATAGGGACTTCCGACGTTCGGGTGACACTGCTCCCTCCTCAAAGCTGGTCGTCCCAAACAGCACCATCGTAGTGTGCCAGGCGATCCAGGTGTACCACCAACATCTTCTCTCGGGGAACCTTCTGGATGCGGTAGACCAAGTCGTTAATCCTCTTCACCACCCGGTACGGTCCTTGCCATGGCTGCTGGAGCTTTGGGTAGCGTCCCTTGGTCCGGGTAGGGCGGTACAACCAGACCAGGTCACCTTGCTGCAACCATTGGCTGTTGGCTTGGCTATCATACAGGGTCTTCATGCGGTCGCTCGCCTTCTGGATGTTCTGGCAAGCCATCTCGTGCATGTTGCGGAGATGGTCCACCAGGTTCTCCACATACTCGGTCGCTGGCTGTTTCGCTTCCAGAGGGCTTCCAAAAGCCAGGTCACAAGGGAGGCGTAACTCTCGGCCGAACATTAAGCTGGCTGGCGTCATCCCTGTGGTGTCGTGTGTTGACGAGTGGTAGGCCAGCAAGAACAGCGGCACCTTGACGTCCCAGTCTCGCTGATGGCTGGCCACGACCTTCCTCAGGTGTTCCTCTAAGGTCTTGATGTATCTTTCGACCATGCCATCCAACTGGGCATGTAGAGGCGTCGCACGGGTCTTGTTCAACCCAAGCCTTTGTAGCGCCTCCTTCATCAGGTTGGACTCAAAATTGGTGTCCTGATCGCTGTGGAGCTCTAACGGCACCCCAAATCGACAGGACACTTGCTCCACGAGGCAGTCTGTGATTGTCTTTGCCTCTTGGTTTGGGAGGGCATACACCTCCGGCCACTTCGTGAAGTAGTCCACGACCACCATTAGGTACTTGTTGCCTTGGTCGGAAACTGGGAACGGTCCAGCAATGTCAACGGCGATCTGTTCGAATGGCACTCCGACGTTGTACTGTTGCATGCGACCCCGGCTCCTAGTCTGGGGGCCATGACTCGCTAAGCACACGTGACACTGACGGCACCATCTCTCAGCATCTGCTCGGAGTCTCAGCCAGTAGTAGTGCTGCCGTAGTTTGTCAATCGTTCGGTTCGCTCGCAGGTGTCCTCCTGAAGTACCGGCGTGCACTTCCTCTAAGACTTCCAGGACCTTACTCCGGGGAAGTACCAACTGTTCTCTCTGCATCTTCCCATCGGGTGACTCCCATACCTGGAACAGCACGCCCTCTCTGGTCTCCAACGAGTCCCATTGGGCCCAGTACGACTTGTAGGTGGCGCTCCTAGGTGCGATGTCCTCCCAGGTTGGTCTCGGCCCTTCCTCCACTTCCCTCAAGAGCGGCCCCAAGTGTGCGTCCGCCAGCTGCTCCCTCCTCAGGCTTGCGCTATCCCAGCCGTCTGCAGGCACTGCCGTGACTACTCAGACTGCTGCGGCACGCTCCTTCTCTTCCACTCTTGTGCACTGGCCGCACTCTTCTAGACAGGGTCTTCGGGACATGGCGTCAGCGTTACCGTGGCTCTTCCCTCTACGGTGTTCCGAGGTGAAGTCGTACTCCTGCAGCCTCTGGACCCAAAGTGCTGTCTGGCCTTCCAGGTTCCTAAAGCTCAATAGCCAGATTAGGGTGGAATGGTCAGTCCTCAGGTGGAATGGCTGACCGTACAGGTACTTGTGGAAGTGCTCCAAGGTCTTTACTACCGCCAGTAACTCTCGTCGGGTGACGCACGCAGTAGTTCTTCTCTGCCTTGGATAGTGTCTTGCTGTAGTAGGCTATCAGCCGCTCATGGCTGTCCTGGATCTGCGATAGGACACCTCCAATGCAATGTTCGCTGGCGTCGGTGTTCACAATGAAGGCGCCACCTGTTTGTGGAAATCCCAAAATTGGAGCGCTGCACAGGGTCTTCTTCAGGTGCTGGAAAGCGTCTTCGGCATCCTCCGTCCACACATAAGGCCGGTGTTCCTCTATCAGGCGGGTGAGGGGTTTGGCGATGTTAGAGAACCCCTTTATGAAGCATCGGTAATAACTGCACAGCCTCAGGAAACTGCGCAGCTCTTTCTTATCCCTTGGGCGAGGCCAATCTCTCACTGCCTGCATCTTGCCCGGGTCTGTGGCCACTCTGGTTGCTGAGACTATATCGCCCAAGTAGTTCACTCCTTGCGGAAGAGCTGGCACTTCTTCACGTTCAGCTTCAAGATGGTCGCCTGCAATCTCTGTAGCACCTTACTCAGATTCTCGAGATGGTCTTCAAAAGTCTTACCGACAATGATGATGTCGTCCAGGTATAGCATGCAGGCGTCGTAAGTCAGTCCTCTCATCACTGACTCCATGAGGCGTTGGAAGGTAGCTGGTGCATTGCAGAGGCCAAAGGGCATAACTGTGAACTGCCAGAGCCCTTGGCCCGTAAAGAATGCGGTCTTCTCCTTGTCTCTCGGGTCTAGAGCTACCTGCCAGTAGCCCGACTTCAGGTCCAGGGTCGAGAACCACTGTGCACCAGCTAGCGTGTCCAGGGTGTCGTCAATCCGGGGTAAGGGGAAACAGTCCTTCCGGGTGACAGCATTCAACTTCCTGTAGTCTACGCAGAAGCGTAACTCGCCGTTCTTCTTTGTCACCAAGACTACAGGGGAACACCAATGGCTGTCAGACTCTTCAATCACTCCCCTGGACCTCATGTCCTCCAGCATGTCTCGTACCGTCTCTTGCTTCGCCAGCGGAACGCGTCTAGGTGGTTGCCGAATAGGCCGGGCATCCCCGGTGTCGATGCGGTGAAGCACTTTGTCCGTGCGGCCGTAGTCACTATCACCTTGGCTGAAGACGCGCTGGTATCGTCTTAGCAGTTGTCGAACTTTCTCCAGCTGCTCTGCGGTCAGGTGGTCGGCCGCCCTCTCCAGTAGGCCTGCTAGCCGGGGCCCCAGGTGTTGCGTTTGGCACCGGCTCCTGTGTCTTGTCGATTGCTGTTATGCTCACCACGGGCTCGCACGTTCCCAACTCCGTCCCGGCCTGGACGTCGTGATCGGTGTCCGTTGGATTTAGCAGTCTCACTGGCACGTCCCCTCGGCACGGCAGCAATGCCCTGGCTACACACAGTCCGTGTACAGGCGTCTTCTGGTCCAGCATCATGTTCCTGGTTCTCTGGCCTTCCAGTCGCGCCGTCACCACCACCTCGCTCCTCGCGGGAACAACCACGTCTTCGTTCAAGACGACCCTGCAAATTCCAAGGCGCTTTTCTGGTTGACGGAGTATAACCTCTTCTCCGTTGAGCCGCAGGACTTTCTTGCCGACGTCGACCGTCGCCTCGTGGCTCCTGAGGGCATCCAATCCCAGTATCACCTCCTCAGCCACTTTCGCGACTAACACCTACAGACGTACGGTACTCCTTGTCAAGGTCAACTTTAGCAGGGCCTCCTTCTCCACAGACAAGGTGTCGCCCGATGCCGTCACAAGCTGGTATGGTTGGCTCGGCTTCCTCGTCGGCAAACCCTTTGCCACGTCAGGTCTGATGATGGTCACGGCTGCCCCAGTGTCCACCAGCACGCGGCACGAGTTCCCTCTCACCCAACTGTCCGCGATGAGGCTGTCATCCATACGTCGGCTGACGGCGCGCAGTGTCACTCGAGGGGATGGTGGTGATGGCGCCGACGTGCCCCTCTCCACGACGGCCCTTACTCGTTTTCCGGCTGCTCTTCCTGGTGTGGGCAGTCTCTGCAGGTGCCCGGCTGTCCACACCCCCAACACAGGCCACTAGGTGTTCGCCGGCGTCCCTCGGCTGGTCTTCTGTCTCCGGTGTAGGGGACACTCCTTGCTCTCGACGTCGGTATAGCTGTTACCTTGGCCGCCTCCATCCTTAATGCTGCCGTTAGCGCCTCGTGGATTGTTTTATAATCGCCGAGCGTTAGGCGCTGACGAATCTCCGTGTCCTGTACCCCGTCATCGAAGGTGTAGGCAGCTTCCCGGGACACGAACTCTGGTGGGAGGTCGACTAGGGCCTTGCTTGCCAGTTGTTCAACTGCCAAGGCGAACTCCTGCAGCGTCTCCCCCGGCTGCTGTGACCCTGCCTTCAGCTGGCTGCGGTATGCTGCGGTTAAGCGGTGGTTTTCGAAACGATTCTCCAGGGCCTCCCAGATGTCCTTGGGCACCGCCGTTGTCTGCACCGCGTTTAGGACTTCCGCGGCCCGTCCTTGGAGACTGGCTATTAACTGTGTGGCCTCCTCCTCTGGCGACCATTTGTTGAGCTTGGCCACTGCATCGAATTGGCGGCTGAAGACCTCAAACGTTGACGCGCTGTCATATTTCGGAGGTTTGACGCGCGCCGATGTTGTGTCGCGTCCCGGCGCGTCGGCCTTCAAATCCTTCAACCTCCTGCCAACGACGTCCTCCACCATGGCGTTCAGGGACTTGACGCTGCTGTCGGCCTTTCCTTCCAGGTTGTTAACGCGGTTAGCATGGTCTTCGACGTCTTCCGCCATGGCGTTCAGGTACTTGGCATTACTGTCGGCCTTTTCCTCTAGGTCATTGAAGCGGTTTGCCAAGTCCTCGACGCGCTCGTCCACTTGGCCCATCCGCTTTCCCAGCTCCGTCACGTCATCCCTCATGCCAGCCAACTGTTCTTCAAATTTGGCGGCGAGAGCCTCGTTCGCCACCTTCATTTCCGTGGTCAGTTCGGCCATTTTTGCTGTCTTTCTCATGGCCAAGCTGTTGTTTGTAGTCTCCAGCTTCGCGGCCAGGCTGTTATTTGCTGCTTCTGTCTTCGCTGTTAATTCGTTCATCTTCTCCAAAAGCATTTCCAATGCCGATTCCATGGCCGTTATCCCACTTCCTGACGTCAGTTGTGACTTTGTGGGTTCGCGAAATTAAAAGTCCAATGACACAAACTCAAAATGTTCTTTATTTTCACCGACTTACAGTTGAGTACTTGCCAGTTACACAGAATTACGTAATGCACACAATTACGATTCACCAGTTCGTCCGTTACAGTTCCACTGCACGCTCACAGTTATGTACACTCTTCCGATGCACGTACACAGTCTTCTCGTCCGTTCACTATCACGGTGGTCCTACGCTACTCGTCAAGCACTGACTGAACTCACTCACTGCAGCCCTTTTTATAGGAATATCGCTGTCTTCTCGAAGTCTCTCGTTTCAGTGAATCACCGCGAAGGTTCCAGACGGCAGGGAAAGGGGGAAGAGGCGGCCAGCGACAAGTGGCACTTCCCTAATCATCCCCTCAGTTAGTGACTGAGATAAATGGGTGGGTGTGGCCCGGAATACTTCACGTCTGACCCTCCTGCTGGCCAGTTCCATAGGGAGTTCCGACGTTCTGGTGAGAATATATATACCAAACTTTGAAGATCCTTGGGAAGACCTTTTTTAATTTGTGTTTCAAATGCACTCGAATAAGTTTACCAAAAAGGATGCAAGTGGGTTGCCCATTGATAACCCTGATTTCTGCTTGTAGTGTTTCCCATTAAAGCTGAAGAAGTTTTGTTCAATGCACAATTTTGTTAATGAAATGCATTCTTCTGCTTCTACTGTTTCCATTTCCATTGTAGTTAGCCATTTTTAATAGAATGTGTAATTTTTCTGTTGGTATGCTTGGAAAAAATTATGTGACATCAAATGAAATCAGTCTTTCATTTTTGTCCAAATTTATGTATTTTTTTTTTTTTTATCATATCTAAGGACCTTTTTAAATTTCCACTTTCAAACTTTGGGAATCTATTGAATTTATTTAGTAACCATTTGGCCAAATTATATGTGGGGGCATTTATACTACTAGTGATAGGTATCATCGCTTTTCCTGTTTTGTCAATTTTTGATAGCCTGTATATTCTTGGTATTGTAGGATTATCTACTTTAATTTTGTGAAATTCTTTTTTGCTGATTATTTTGCTCTCTTTTAAAGTTTTATTTATGGATTCAATGTAGTACTTTAATGGATTGGTTTCTCCCTATTGGTAATTAGTGTCTTCTAACAGGTTTTGTATCCCTTTTGTGTATTCTGCTTTTTCCAAAATTACTAATTTATTCAATGCATTCACATAACACCCAAAAACGTTTAATGAATTAAAAAATATTATAAAAAACAAAATACCATCTTGGCACCTACTAATAGATACTCAGTTTTAAAATTGCTAAATTCAAAAACAAAAGATGAAATCCTATCAATTAACAGATCCAGAATATACCAAATAAGTTGTAAGAATTGTTAAAATTGCTACATAGGGCAAACTAAAAGAAACCTAAAAACCAGAGTCAAAGAGCAGTTTAGGAACATCAAAATGAAACAAGATAAAGTCAGCATTTCATTTTTTTGATTGAAAATCATAACATTGATCCAAATCCAAAACTACTCAAAGGAGTGATAAACCTAAATATACTGGCAACATGGGAGAGCATATTCATATGGAAAAATAAGGACTGAGTAATAACTTTGAAATTCCACCATTAGATAATTTGACAAAAAAGTTTATAGTGCCAGTGCCAGAGTGAAGAGAACAGACGACACAGACGTTAGTTGGCAAGGGGTTGAAGATGGAAGTGATGGCTTCCGGAACTAGTACCTTAATAATATAAAAATGTAAGTGACAAAGTGTCAAAAAAGCTGACTACAAATAGTTTTTACAATTCACCTAATAGGTTATTTGGGGTGGGAGAGATATAGATATCTCCATGTGAGATGCCTGAACACTTACTCAGATAGGACATTTTATATTTACCTAACATATGGTTTTTTACTTATCTTCTGATACATACACACTCATAAATATTATAAAAACAGCTTGGGGGGGGGGGGGGATCAGGAAATGGAAGTGAAATTTGGACAGAATTTTTGGGTGGATTCTTCCCATTACGTACTATAGGTAGTTGACTGAGAAAGAGAGAAGAAATCTACACTATTAATTAATACACTCTTATGTTGATAATGGAAGATAAAAATGTGGAGAGAGAGTATTTTTGGGATTAGAGGCACATCACTATATTATAGAAGTTGACCTACAGCATTATATGCAACATTTACAACCTCCTTTAGTTGTTACAAACTCTGTATCTCTTACATTATATTATTACTAATTTGAAAAGTATTCTTACATGCTTTTTTCTTTCTCCATTTATATGTTACCTTTAACATTTATGGCCATATTGACAGGTGTTTTCTTGTCAGACAATTGAGGAGTGTTTTTGCAAAACTCAATAGCTGCAAAATTTTTACGAAACTGAGTTATATATAGCACCTGCATAATTTTCACCTTCTGCATCATTCTGTGAAATCAGATTTTACAAAATTGAATTCATGTCCTGTGTAGGAGGTAGGGAATATTTACTAGTTTGTGCTTCACTGTCCCTACGCTTCTTTCAAGTTTATACTTTGAATATTAGCAGTTTTTTCAAAACTCGATGGATGCACTTGCTCAGTTAAAGCAAAAGTCGATAGTTGCAATTTTATGATTTTATGGTCCAGCGTGTAGCAACCTCAATTCTATGAAACAAATGATGGCATTGACTCCCATCTCACTATTGCAATTTTTGGAATTCTCAATCATTTCTGCAAGCTTTGTACACTGCTGCAGTGTTGGCAAGAACAGCGAACTCGGTTTATGCGCTTGGATTTCACATTCATTTCTGAAAGCTTTGTTATACTTAAATAGCATTTTTATTCTTATTATTTGAGACACTGCACTGTACTACACACAATGGACAGGAGCTCAGATTGTGAAACTGTACCAGTTGTAGAATGTGCAGGAGGTAGGAATTGCAAAAACAAGGAAAGGAAATCAAAATGCAAGTCAAGGAAAGCTCATACTCCAGCAATTTCATGTTCACGTGGTCTTGAGTGCACTCCACAAAATCCTAAAAGTAAAGGGCATAAGCTCTGTGATGTAACTGATTTTACTTATAATGATATAAGTAGATTTCACCAACATATTTCCGTACTAAAGATCAAGATAAATTGCTTATGAAATATATGTGTATTATATCTCCTAATTGCAGAGTGGTGAAGAAAGAAGCTCCAAATACAAAGCAGACTGTCAGCTTTAAATACAGTGTGAGAACTAATGATGGCCGAGTATTGTCAGTATGCACTGCAAGCTTCCAAGGAATCACAGGGGTGTCAAAAGATAGATTATCTTTCCTGGCCAGAAAGTTTCACTTATCTGGGAATGCACCACAGGAAACCAGAGGAATGACAGAACAGGAATATTACAGAAGGGAATTTCTGCTACTGTAAAACAAGACGTTAAGAAGTATAGATATAGAGAAAGCCACTATGGAAGAGCAAAATCAAGTTGACGATATTTACCTCCATAACTTAATATATGAAAAATGTGGAAGAACTTATGCAAGAAAAGAACATTAAGAAATCTACCAGTCTGCTTATTGTCAAAATACATATACATACTTTACAACTTCTTAAATTTTTCATTATGTACACCACATACTGACACATGCTCCAACAACTGCACAAGTTGTGTTCAAAAAGATTTTATCAGCTATTGAAAGAGGAAAATGCTGAGGCAATCACTATTTACTTTGATATGCAGCAGAATCAACCACTGCCTAAACTTTCTGTAAGCGATTCCATGCAAGGCAAGTATGACTGTACATATGTAATCTATGCATAATGATTCCATCTAAAACCCAGAACAAAGACAACATTTCCTTGTATACAGGTTGGAAAATGAATCTGCTAAAAGCTGCAACCATGTTGCCTCAGCTTTGCACCAGTTCTTGTTGGAACTAGAAGAAAGGATGTCAGCAACTCCTACCATTCATTTATTTTCGACTCTTGCTCTAGTCAGAACAAGAACAGTGTGATGATGTTCATGCTTATTCCTTTCCTGGAGAAGAGCAAAAAATTTTCCCGCATTTCACATATCCATCCAATACTCGCCTGGTATGGGTATAAAAAGATGTAAAATCAATAACTTGTTCATAGATTTATGTTCTTATTACTAATTTTCTGGTATAAATGCATGTAACAAATTTTATTTTCACTCATCAATTTCAATGTTGTGTGATCATGTTCAGATAGCAATGGGAAATTAGTACATGCTTTCTAATTAGAGGCTGTGTAAACTTTACTTGATGTATGAGTGTAACATGCTTCTTGTGTGACAACCATGAGAATTTTCCCAACCTCCACCCCCCCCTCCCCACAATATTCTGTTATTTTAAGTCCTGTCTACTTCAAAAGGTTGCATACTTCATGTGTTATTCATTTCCACTATTGCATATTAGTAAAACAAAATATTTATGAAAATTAGTTATGCACCAGTAAGTTATGGTTAAGGTCCAAGTTTGACTTGCAAATCACAAACAGAAGAAAGGAAAGGAGAAATAGTTTCATGTACTGTATTACCAGATGTTTACAACAGGATTTTTGCTGCGGAGGTGAATATTCATCTCGCCATCCTGTTGGTGAAGCCGTTTGAAATTCTTGTTGAAAAGATTTAAAAAAAAAAATTTTAATTAATTCTTATTGCTTCGGCAGCTAGCATGGAATTTCTTATCAAGCATTGGGTCTCAGACAGATATCGTAACTGTAAAGATTTTCGAGGTTTGGATATTGGAAAGTTAATGAGATAGTATAATTTAAAATCTTCTGATAACTGTATTGATTTCAAGAATTAACAGCTTGATATAGTTGTTTTAAACTAAATATAATATTAGAATTATGCTTTTACAATAACTTTGCTGAATGAATCCTTTCATGGAAGTGTTGAAAACAGTGTTGTATAAATTAAATTAATTGGGAGTCGATTAATAACACAAAACAACACTCACTTGATGTCGATGTCCGGCTGAAGATAGAGGGAAGGCCTCAGAAACCGGTTCCGGGAAAATTTAAAAGTGAGTGTTGTTTTGTGTTATTAATCGACTCCCAATTAATTTAATTTGCTGAATGATTTTATTCCTTTCACTTTTCTATCCAGACATCTAACCTCCATCATGTCCAAGTGTCTAATAATCTCCCATCCTCTCTAGGGACTATTGATTTTACTCACTGTTGCCCTTAATCAACTATATCATTGCATTTAAAGTTTGCATTGCATACTATATATATCTTCTGTTTAAATATTTTATATCTATACACCAGGTGAGCCAGCTGCCCCTATTTATTGTTATCTATGCATCCCGCAGTTTATAGTCTAATTTGAAAACATTGACCTTTTTAGCACAAAAGGCATTACTGCATCCTGCCCTTCTATTCGGTAATAAGCGACCCAGCATTAATACTTAGAGCCCTGAATGAGGAACAAGAAGCTGCGAAAAGCTGAAATAAATGACAATTTTTCATGCACATAACACTAGCAAGATGATAAACAAGTGCTTTCCCAACGAGCAACATAAAATACATTGCAGCTGGTCAAGATGGTCAGCTGTGAACATATGGTGCTGCAAAAGCTAGGTTCAAAATGACATCACATTGTTGGTTTTTTTCCTTTCTTTCTCCTAGTCTTCATTGTCTATACTTTAATTGCTAAAATACAAACAAACAAAACAATCAGTAACATTGTTTATTGTTCCTATTGGTTCTCTTGTGAGCTAAAGACACAAGAATGACAATCTGATAATTAGGGATCATGCTTAGCTTTGTGAGCATTTATAATCTCTACCGTATCTGGTGTTGTAAACCATATTACATAGTTAGCTTTCATTTTTAGGAACATTAAATGTTTCAAGCTTTAATCTTATGTTTCACTTCCTCTACTGTCAAAGGAGCTGTGAAAGTGTTAACTTCACGGTTAAATAAAAAAATAAATTGTTAAAGTGTGGATTTCATCAACGCAGTAAATATGATCCCCGACAGTATTTGAGAGGTTTCAAATACTGAATACCTACATAGATAATGAAGCATTCATTGACGCAGGCACAAGTAGCTAAACCCACTTTGCATTTACAAAGTGTTTGAAACTTGGTTGAATGGGTCAAGCACAATACCGACTATAATAAAATATCTACTAGAAACTATAAATCAATCTCTCTGCCAGTGGAAAACATGGCCGTTATTGTATTTTATAAACACTTATAATGTTATAAAAATGTTATTTTATCATAATATCAAATATAGGCCATCAAATTTCTGTGCTGCACATGAAGGGTTGGAACTGAACTTGTGCTGACAGAGTAGTGAGGTAACCTGTATAATACCATTTAACCATCGCTACCTTGCGAGCTGAGGTTTCTAAACAAATATGTAACGGCAGACCTGAGACTCCCACCTCGAAACTTTGCATGCTCTTTACAGCTTCATACAGTGTTTTGGGCTCGGTTTGGTAGTTTTAATGCAAATAAAAAACCTGCATCCGGCATTAAAATTACTGAATAAGCTAAAAACTGCTGTAATTTGTGACAGAAGCGAAAACAATATCTAATTCTTAGCACTTTTTGACATGGCTATACAATGAAAACACGTGTTGGCTGAAGATTTAAATCCAATTGGTCCTACTGTGTAGATCTGTGATTTTATGTTCCAAGGTTATTGTCAACTGATGCATGTGATAGGTTTTTCCTTCAGGGGCGTGTTTAAAGGTGTGCGTGAATATGTACGCTAATAAATAAAAGTTTGCTAACTCCTCTAAAATTGCTACTGGAGCTCTCTGTGTCTGGGTATGATGTTTTTGGAATCGACGTACGTAGTGATTGCTTTCTATCCCATACAACACTTGTGCACTGAGTTATTTACCTTTTCCCTATAAACTGCTCTGCAGATCATCCATTAGAAGGCAGCTAAGAAAGGCATAAGTCACATAGTCGCTTAGCACGTTGCATAAGTTCAAAAATAAATAGGAGCAGGTGTGTTTAAATATTTTCATTGATTTATCACACAAATGTTTTAACACTTTTACAATTCGATCATAATGTTCAATAAACAAATAACATAGAAAATCTTACGGAATTAATAATTATTTTTTGTGGGGCTTAAATTTATTACTAATAATAAATTTTAAAATACTATTGCACATTTTAAGTGTGATTTGTTTTTCGGAATTTGTAGATTTTGGTCACCGAAGTAGGTAAATGTAATGGTCAAAAGTGAATTACTAGGTCAGGCTATTGTAGAACCATGATTTAGTGCATCAGTTAACCACTTTGTTCTCACTCAAGTAACACTGAATGTTCATTTGAGTACCTCTACTCCTTTGATCATTTTTTGCATGTTTTCATTTAGACACAAAAGTCCATGTAATATTGCTTTCATTTATTCACAGAAAGTGCAGTCAAGATGTATTTTAATTTTTGTTTTTTCATTTATTTATTCAATTTAACATATACATGCTGTGCATTCATCAGTATTTTAAACAGTTAATTGTAATATTGTGAGAGTTAACAATGGTAATAAAAAAAAATTAAATTTAAAGGGAGTCGATTAATGACACTGTACAACACTTACTTTTAAATTATCTCATCTCAGATGGAAAACTAATAACAGAAAGGTGGATGAAATGGTCAGTTTTCTTGAAGGGATCCAGTATGAAGAAATTGTGAATGAAGGAGTGTGTAGTGAAAGTGAAGTAAATCCTGAACAATACACGTTACAGTCAAAATTTCAGATATGAAAAACTGTCTTGTGATATTTCACCAAAACATTAGAAGTGCCAGAAATAAGAAACTGAATTTAGAGGTATTTATTGATAGTAAATTAAGAGATGTGGATATTATAGGGATAGAGGGATGATTTCACGAACCCACAAAGTCACAATACTTTTAGATTTCCAAATCTTTAACCTCACTGAAACAATATAAATAATATCACAAAATAGACAAAAACAACTGTTTTAAAGCAAAACTTAAAAATTTGAAAGTTTAAAAAATAATTTGAAAGTCTATCTAAAGTATTAGATGTAGTTCATTACTACTATCAAGGTATCAATATATTTTAGGTTTTTATTTATGCTATTCATGTAGTCACAAGTAGGTTAGTAGGAAATTTTTCAGATTGGTTTTATTTAATATAATTTTGAGTCAAACTAGTACTCGAGTGCTCCATATATTGCTAGTATTTACCTAGAATGCATTTTGTTAGGACCTTCCTAACATCCTCAGCTAATATCAACTTAATTTTTATTTGGTGAACTCCTAGGAGGCAATAGGGGTGTTTTTGTTGGTATCTTGATGAACTTGAAGTTCGGGTTCTCTTCAAAGGGGAAAATTCACCACTATCCCAGGGCCAGTACAACTAGATATGAAAGTTCTTCTCTCCTTGATGGAAATAATCATTTCTTCCACACTAGCCGTGTTTAGGCTAAGGCTTGGATGAGTAGAGTCAGACTGAAAGATCCCGGCTATGGCATTGAATTTTTCAGTCTGACTCTACTCATTCTTCTCTCCTTTCCCCCAAATCTCCCTTGACCATCGGAAAACATCTAACACAGTGTGTACTATATCAATTATATCAGCGTTGCTCAGATTGCCATTATTAGTAGCTAAGTACATCTCAAATACATATGATTATTACCTGTTGCTGTAGTGCATGTTATTGTAATATAATAGTTCATGCCATATGATCTACTATGGTATAATGGCATCATACATTGAAAAAGTAGATCATTTTAAGCTGTTCTTGATAATTCATACTGTTTACTTGATCTCGTGAGAAACAAATGAAAAGCTATATAAACCTATTGCTGAAGATATTGTAAAATTTAAAGGAACACCATCAGTTATCTCAAAATGCTAAAGCTATAGAAATGCTTAAGTATGAATTGCATGTTTCACAGAGTTGTAGTTCTTTCTGGCACTATGTAGGACATATACATAGGACATTCTTTAAAATTCAGTGAGATGGAACTGAGTTCATATAAAATTTGGGATATTTGTCATACCACATCTGAAAAATCTGATGTTTTAATCAAACTTGTTACAGGCATTTTTGAAGGATGGTGTGAAGGAAATTCTCATACATAAAGGGTAGTTTGGCATTTATATTCTTTGTGCTCACCCAATTTGCTTTTGTTTCATCTTTCTGTCTTTCAATCCAAAGTCTACTTTTTCTGGTTTCAGTCAAAGTTAAAAATGTATTCGTGATCAAATCTTCATACATAGTTTTCTCTGGAATACAGTGCTTCCTCTAGTGCTGCAGTGCTTCTTGCAGAGAAAATAAAAAGTAATGAAAAAAGAAATGAGTAAGTCAAATGTAACTTCAAAGGAAAATCAAGTAGTAAACTTGTCGAGCACTCAAATCCATGACAGTAGGTTCTATGAGCCTATAAACTTACTTCCATTTAGTTGAGAGAATAGAACAATTTGTACTGTGATTAGCACATATTTGTGTATGAAAATAATTCTTATTTATGATTGTCTTATTTTTAAGAATTCATTACTCCTGATACTAAATTTAAATACATACTAGCAGTGTCTTGTGAGCAATTATTGCAAGAAAATCTTCCATTAATCCTGAGTGAGAACTGGGATAATGTTTATAGCCTCTTTGTAATTGTATGAAATCTAATTTTAACTAACTGGTGAATCACCTAGTAGTGACACACTAGGTGAATCATCTAGTATAGGTTGTAATGTGTTCCAAAATGTGGCATATTTATGACATCTGCCGTTGCCTACACTTGTCTGTGTTTTGCTCAAATCACCTTTGTTTTTTTACAGGTTCAAGAAGCAGTAGCAAATTGTTTGCCGCCATTAGTCCCTGCCATCAAGGATGATGCTCCACAACTTGTTCAGAAGCTGCTACATCAGTTGCTGGAGTCTGAGATTTACGGCGAAAGGAAAGGTGCAGCTTACGGCTTAGCTGGTCTGGTTAAAGGAATGGGTATCCTTGCCTTAAAGCAACTTGATATAATGAATACCCTTACAACTGCCATTCAAAATAAAAAGAATTTCAGGCATAGAGAAGGTTAGTTGACTTGCTTCAGTACAGTCGAATAACATACAGTCATGGTAATTAATACAGCTTCATAGCTGGTGCTAAGCTAGAACTGCCAAGTGGCCAGAAAGCTTTAGTGCTCTTTTCATAATGTTAAAGCATATAAGTGAACCAAAATTTCAACACTAATGGTTCATTTTTGGCAGGGGCACACTTATACATTTGTCTGGGCTGAGTTTGAACCCATTACCTGGTATCAGTTCACTAGCACCCAACTGAGCCACCCAAACTGATTTTGGGTTGTGTACTCTGAAGTGAAAATATCAGTAGATAACTTCAGTATTCCAAAAATTCTCTATTTAAGTATATTTTAAAAATGATGAAAAAGGTCTATTACATGGTTAACAAACATGACAGCAATGTTGTGATTTGAGTATAGAACAAATATGTACTCTCATCAATGAGGTTGTTCTGATGCTTTCATAACTATGTTTCAAATATAAAGTGGACATGCAATCAGATACGAGTACTCATTGTAATGTACTATTGTTACTTAATGATATAGAACTGGATTGAAATTGACAATGGTAATCCACATACAGCTCAGCAGGTATTATGTTTGACCATCCACTATGTACCTGATCTTGCACACAGTGATTTCCATCTTTTCTTACATCTCAAGAAATACCCCTCTTTTGACAATGACAAAGAGCTGAAGATGAGTCACGCTGTTTCCATTCACAGGTGGCAAACTTCTACAATACAGGAATGCAAAAGATCTCGGGATATGACATACAGTAGATCCATGGTTCAAATCCCGGCCATGGCATTGAATTTTTCATGTTGACTCTATTTGTCAAAAACCTTAGCCTATATACGGCTAGTGTGTAGGAATCCCTGAATTCTGTAGCAAATCACAGCCACAGATTTGATATTTCTGAAAGTTCACATACATACTCGGGGTAGATTGACACGACGAAGCAAGTAATTCACAAAGTAGACACGGTGTATCAAAAAATAGATTAAAAAATAGGTTCTTCTCTCTGAAACAAAATTGACAAAAGAGGTTAGATATGTGAGGTTAGATTATAATCAGTGAAACATCTTGACAGTTTTGTATACAATTACCATCTTTGCAACAAACTTTACAATATGAGATCACAATACTAGGAGTGTAAGTTATTTGCCAAAGCAGCAAATATGATGATGCAACTACTCTGTAATAAAAATAGCTATGCTTTCCATGTCTAAAACTATTACATATGCAGATTATAGTTCCATTGCATTACCAGTGTACTGACATGGGCTTATATCACATTTTATTATGTTTAATTTCTTTGAGCTAGGTGTACTATGGGGCCTTCCAACAAAACCAAACAACCGTAGCATAACAAATCTTAAAAACCACGAGAGCTAGTATGAAAGTATGATTATAGTTAAGATATAGAAATTTAACATCTAAACCTATATGTAGGATTTTCATTTGCCAATTTTTGCATTGCATGACTATTTGCATTAGAAAATCAGTAACCAGCGCTAAAATGTGTTTTGCTTATAGCTTACGATTCGTGTGGCAAAGTAACAGTACAAGCGGAATTCTAAATATTATTGCTGTTTAATTATTCCTGTTCTGAAACGTATCTTACCTTTCTGGATTCCTTGGGAAATGAAAAAGTCTAGTTTCCTGATTTCTCCCTGTAACAGGGCAGCCAAGCACAGCACACTTCCTTTTTAAAATATACTTGCAGCCATATTCACAGATGAATACGCCATATTATTTTTTCAAATTCTCAAAACCAGCCAGTACATCATCAGGGTAACCAACATATACACAGAACAGACTGCTAATAAAACACATAATTTTGGAATTTCGATCTGTATTGGGGAATTTTAGAAATTTAGGAACACTTCAGTCACTATTTATGTATTCATTAGGTATTTTATTATTTTGTCACACTCCTGTAATAATGACAGTTTGACACTGAACCATGCTATATATCCGGTAAAGAGAGACATCTCTTGCCAGCGACAACATTTAATATTGATGTGCAGCGCTCAAAATGTATCTTTCACGCCCAGCCATTTCGCAAACCTTGATGCGGCACCAGAAATTCTTATCTCACTCGCCAGGCCCTGGTTGACAATAATACTGGAATACAAAATGACAGATCTCACATTGGGACCAATTGGATATAAATCTTCAGCCAACACTTGCTTTCATTTCATATTTGATATTTATTTGTACAGTTTCCATTACAATTTCACTACAATAACTTTAACATTGAACATGCAGTATTATACATCCTGTACAAATACATGAAAATTGTTGACTCAGGTCCCCTGTCCATAAGCCTTTGGTTTTCCTGAGCAGCTTGATGTCATTTCTTCTTGACCTTCGCTTCCTGTACCCTAATCCACTTTTCTCTTAACCTATATAAGAATTCTCCTGTACATCTATTTTTCTTTTCACCCATCCCTGTTAGCATGCACAATGCCAATAACTCTTTACTCACACTGTCCCATTTCTTATCCCATATTTTTCTCCTGTAATTTTGTTAACTCCTTGCATTCTATCAGGTAATGAACAGTACTCTCTTCATCTCCACAAAATTCACATATCCCTACCTCATTACTTCTCAACCCTTTTAGGTATAATATTCCTACTCTCATCCATGCTATGCCTTCTCTTCCAGTTTTGTCACATTGATCTATATATTTTTCCCTGCCCCATTATGTCTTTAATTGCTTATTAAATTTCAAAGATTTCTTTTCTTCTATACTTTCCCATATCTCTTGCCTATCTATGTCTTGTACTCTAGTTCTCACTTCCTTCCAAAAACTACTATGATTTATCTCCTCTGCTCTACATAAATCTATCATGCCTATCTTTGATACCATTCTTTCCAATTCCGACCACCAACTATTTGTATTTTTAATGCTTTTCTGTTGCTTCATGCACAGATTCAATAATTCCCCTTTCTGCCCTTTAATACACTTATACCAGAATTTCAGTATTCTCTCTATTATTATTCCTCTCCTTTTTGTATTACTTAGCTCTAGTAATGCCACTTCTCTTGGTGCCAATTTTGGCAGCCCTAGTAGTTCTTTGCAAAACAATCCGTACATGTGATCTAATTTTGTACCTATCTCTGATGTGCCCCATACCTCCACTGCATACATTGTTCTGGCTTCAATGACTGATTCATACATTCTTTCTAACCATCTAACTGATATCTCCAGTTTATGTTTACATATTCTTACCCCTGACATTGCCGCCCTGCCATTAACTATCGGCTTGTGCGGCCCATCCTCCACTGCTATACATTCATACACCTAAATAGTCATACTCGTTCACCACTTCTACCTTTTGATCTCTTATAAACCATTCCTCTCCTTTCCTCAGTATCGATCCTCTTTTAAATACCATTATTATTTTTTTCTGTTTATTCTTAATCACCAGTCAGCGCAAAACCTATGAATTGCCTCAACTGATTTTTGTAGACCTATTATGGAAATTGTTCCTACTGTTAAATCATCCACATATAATAAGCTAGGGATTTATTTGTTCATTATTATTGTGCAATGGGCATTGCTTTCCTTAACCCGCTCTATTATGTCGTCTATAAATAAATTGAATGGAATAGGACTCAATTTGCACCCCTGTCTTAAGCCTAACTTCTTTTCGGCCTCTTCTTATAATACATTCAACCCACATCTTATTCTGAATTTCAGCCCACTATAAATTTTATCAATTTTGTTTATAAACTTCTCGCTCACCCCTTTTCTTCTTAGTTTCCATTTTAAAGCCCTCCTGTTTATCATATCGAAAGCTATCTCAAAATCCACAAAAAGCATATGTAATCTCCCCCTTTTCCTGCTCAGGTATTTATCAATTAAGGTCTTGATTATAAATAAATTTTCTATAGTTTTATACAAATATAACTATTTGTAACAAAAAGCTTAACTTATCTTAAGAAAACTGATGTTGATTTTTCCTATTAGCTGAATTAGTTGAAGTTGAAATCGATTTCACGAACCCTTGTTCGCGTCGTCAGTCAGAGAAAACTACAGGAGAAAGCACATTCGTTGTTAAGGAAGCTACTATGTTATTATGTTTTTTCAGTATTTCCAAAATCTGAAAACGAAACAAACTTAAGAACAGAATCAACTGCTGGTATTTCTAAATTCATTATGCGATGTTTATTTTTTAAAATAAATATCTTTTCTCAAACCATTAAATCTATCATTTAATTGTTTTAATAATTTAACTTTAGAATTTATGTCATTGTTAAATGACCAAAAATGATCTGCTATGGCCGATTTATCAGTTTGTTTGTACTTAATGTTACAAAAATGTTCCTTCCTTCTGGTTTCCAAATTACGCTTCGTCCTACCAATGTAAACCCAATCACAATCTAAATCAAATTGTTAAATACCAGATATTTTAATCTTAGGAATTTCATCTTTTTTAGATAAATGTAAATTTTTAATACTATATTTGTTTTGAGGAACCAAAGTTATACCAAACTCTTATAAAACTTTTTGAAATTGTTTATTAAACCAAGGATGGTAAGTACATTTTTTAAATTATAATCATCTTTTATTTTTTTAAGCATAGAAATATCATTAACAGTTTTTTGATATTTAAATTTTTCAATATTATTTTATATAAAGTCTTTATTAAAACCATTAATTAAAGCTGTATTAATAATATGTTTATATTCTTTATTAAGTTCCTCTTTATTCAGGGGTATCATTTCTATGTAATTATCTATAATTTGTCTTTTTCTCCTAAATTCAGCTTGAAATTCTGTTGTTTTAATTTATTTTTCTGACAAATCCATTAGTCTGTCCGCTAGTATGCCCGTATACATTTTCCCAATTATAGATAGCGTATCCCCATGTAATTCTCTGACCTATTCACACTCCCCTTTCCTTTAAATATTGGTACAATCCCACTTGTTTTCCAGCAGTCAGGTAATTTCCTATTGTCTTTCATCTTGTTAAATAAATAAGTTATATTCTTTAATCCACTTGGTGTTTCCCCATACCTCTTCTAAAACTCCCCTGGGATCCCATCCATGCCCACTGCTTTACCACCCTGTAAGCTTCTTATTTGTTGAAAAACTCCCGTTTGAGTAATTTCTCTGTCTAATATCTCATTGTCTATCCTCAAGTTGCCCAACTGTATATTATCTCTATTTATCCACTCCATTTCTGCAACTAGGTCTGTAAAGTACTTCAGCCATTCCTGTAATGTTATCTCATTTTTCACCCCCTTCTGTTTATTCACTTCACTCACCATACCCCATATTTTATTATCTTTTTGTTGTATGGCATGCTTCATTTTCTTTTGAATACTAATCTGCCACTTGCTCTTTTTTTTCTGATAATTTCTTGTATGCTTTTCTACTTATTACCATAATCATCCTATCTCTACCCTCCCCCCTTCTTCTTCAACAAGCCAGGTTTTTAAACACTTCCCCTGTCGCTCTACGGCAGTCCTCATCAGACCATCCATTACTTATTTTTTTTGTTTTCCCTTTTACTTTCATTTTTATCCCTGCCCTTGTAACTATTAGTTTCATCAGCTCTAAGCCTCTTTCTATATTGTTCACATTCAATGCAACCTCTATGCCTACTCTTATTATTTTTAATATTTCTGAGTTTATTTCAGTTAGGAATTCCTCCTTCATTTCTTTCCTCCATCTATATGCATTCACTACTTAAAGCTCACCTTCCTCCTTTTTCTCACTTTCTTCTTCTATCAATCCTATTTCTATCCCTAACGGAAAGTGGCCACTGCTCAGTTTCATTTGCTATTTTGAAATTATTAATTCTTTCAATAAGCTCCTCGCTACACAACATATAGTCAACCACACTTTGACCGTTGTTATTTGCAAATGTATATTCACCCTCATCTCCTTTTACTGCCCCATTACATATAAACAAATTATTCAATTCACAGAAATGGAGCAATTTTACCTCCTTTTTGAATACCTTGTCCTTGCTACACCTTACCCATTCATGTGCTTTCTCTATCTATTTCACCATCATGCCTTATTGATCTAATTTTCTCTTCGCCTATTCTAGCTTTGAAATCCCCCATTAACAAAAGCACTATACCCTGAAATTTGTGCCTTAGCTCCTCCATATCGTCCTGTAGTTTATTAAATGTTCTATTTTCAAAGAAGCTTGATGTGGGAGGGTTATAAACTATTCCTATTCCTAGACTATGTTATATTTCTGGACCTTTCATGATTATTAACCAGGTTACATTCCTATCATCTTTTATCATTGCCTCTACTCTCTTACTATTGAGTAACTCTGACCTAACGAATGCCCCAACTCCTCCTGATGCTCTCCCCCTTTCTTTCCTTTTAGTGGCCCCAGTGCCTATTTAACTAAAATCTCATTATTTCCTAGCCATGTTTCTGCGATTCTAACTATGTCTTGTCCAGCTGTTATATTTTGCAACTTTCCATTAATCATCTTACTTTTCAAACCATCAGCGTTCCAGAACAAAGCTTTAACATTTTTTGCTATTTATTTCCTGTAAAGAAGATAAACTTGCTTTCATTGTACAGGCATGTTAAAAAATGCTAGAAATTAGGTAGATAGTTTTTCACTTCTGTCACAAATTACCAGTTTTTAACTTATACAGTAATTATAATGGTGTATATAGTTTTTTTTTTTTTTTTTTTTTTTTTTTTTTTTTTTTTTTTTTTTTTTTTTTTTTTTTGTGTTAAAACTACTAAAACAAGTTCAAAACACTGTATGAAGCTGTAAAAAGCATGTAAATATTTGAATTGGGATCTGAGGTCTGCGGCTATTTATTTGTATAGGAACATTACCTTGCAAGGTAGCGTTGGCTAAGTAGTATTATACAAGTTATATCACTGCTCTGCCACTTTAAGTTGGGTTCAAATCCAAAATTTTATTACCTTTTGTTTTACCTCTTGGCATCTATAATTTGATATTACAATACAAATAACTTTTATAACGCTATGCGTATTTACAAAATACAATAATATCCATCGAGATTTAACTGTATTGGAACATCACAGTGAAGCAAAATAATTATTAATTTTTAGATGAGTCGTATTTATTACACATCTGCTTCACTTTCGTACCTATTTTGAGGACATGTTTCGCAAATCATCGTTTGTATCTTCGGCTCTCATGTCCTCAAAATAGGTACGAAAGTGAAGCAGATGTGTAATAAATACGACTCATCTAAAAATTAATAAATAATATCCATGATTTCTACTGGCAGATAGTTATAAAGGTACAGTTCGTAGTAGATATTTTATTATAGCCCATATTGTGCTTGATACATTAATCTAAGTTTCAAAATTTTACAAATGCAAAGTTAAACATAAAATTTAAGCATGAAACAAAACTTATTGGATTTAATGTAGTCAATATGCAACTAAAAAATGAAAGCTAACTACGTAACATGGTTTACAACACCAGATATGCCACAGATTATAAGAGTTGCATGATCCCCTAATAAAAGATAAAGATAGCCCATAGTTACCCTTTAGAGGGCAAGGGCCTGCTGGTAGGAGGAGTTCAACGCAACTTATATGGTGAGCTAATCCTGTAGATCCGTAAGTATCGAATTGTAATTCTTGTGTCTTTGGCTCACAAGAGAACAAGTAGCAACAATAAATAAATTAACTAATATACAGAAAGGGGGGGAAGGAAAACAATGTCGTCATTTTGAACCTAGCCTTTGTATCACCATATTCCAGCAACTAACCCATGAGATCAGCTTCACATACTGTGACTTTGTGGGTTCGTGAATTAAAAAGTCCAATTACACAAACTCAACAATGTTCTTTATTTCCACCGACTTACATTTTAACACTTGCCAATTACAGAGAAATACGTAATGCACACAATTACAGTTCACCAGTTCGTCCGTTAAAGTTCCACTGTACTTCCGTTGCACGCACGCAGTCTTCTTGTCCGTCCGCTAGCTCGTCAAGCACTGACTGACTGACTCCTCTTGCACAACGTGTTGCTTATATAGGGTCCGCTTGCCCATCTTGAAGGTTCTCGATTAGATGAAATATCCCGTAAGTTCGAGAACACAGGTGGAACAGAAAGAGACGGTGCAGTGATGTTTTTTTGTCCCAGCCACCCCTTCTTAATGCTATAAGACAAACGAGGGGGCGGAGCGAACGCCGACAGCCTCCTGCTTGCCCACTCTATAGGGTGTTCCGACTCTCGGGTGACACTGCTCCCTCCTCAAAGCTGGTCGTCCCGAACAGCACCATCGTAGCGTGCCAGGCGATCCAGGTGTTCCACCAACATCTTCCCTCGGAGAACCTTCTGGATGCGGTAGACCACGTCATTAATCCTCTTCACCACCCGGTACGGTCCTTGCCACGGCTGCTGGAGCTTCGGGCAGCGTCCCTTGTTCCGGGTAGGACGGTACAACCAGACCAGGTACCCTTGCTGGAACCCTTGGCTGTTGGCTTGCCTGTCATACCTGGTCTTCATGCGGTCGCTCGCCTTCTGTATGTTCTGGCGAGCCATCTCGTGCATGTCGTGGAGATGGTCCACCAAGTTCTCCACACACTCGGTCGCTGGCTGTTTCGCTTCCGGAGGGCTTCCAAAAGCCAGGTCACAAGGGAGGCGTAACTCTCGGCCAAACATTAAGCTGGCTGGCGTTATCCCAGTTGCGTCGTGCGTAGACGAGCTGTAGGCCAGCAAGAACAGTAGCACCTTGACGTCCCAGTCTCGCTGATGGCTGGCAACGACCTTCCTCAGGTGTTCCTCTAAGGTCTTGATGTACCTTGCGACCATGCTATCCGATTGGGGATGTAGTGGCGTCGTGCGGGTCTTGTTCACCCCAAGCCTTTGTAGCGCCTCCTTCATTAGGTTGGACTCAAAGTTGGTACCCTTGTCACTGTGTAGCTCCAACGGCACCCCAAATCAACAGAATACTTGCTCCACGAGGCAGTTTGTGATTGTCTTTGCTTCTTGGTTTGGAATGGCATACACCTCCGGCCACTTGGTGAAGTAGTCCACGACCACCATTAGGTACTTGTTGCCTCGGTCGGAAACTGGGAACGGTCCAGCAATGTCAACGGCGAGCCGTTCGAATGGCGCTCCGACGTTGTACTGCTGCATGCGACCCCGGCTCCTAGTCTGGGAGCCGCGACTCGCCGCGCACACCTGACACTGACGACACCATCTGTCAGCATCTGCTCGGAGTCCCAGCCAGTAGTAGCGCTGCCGTAGTTTGTCAATCGTTCGGTTCGCTCCCAGGTGTCCTCCCGAAGTACCGGCGTGCACTTCCTCCAAGACCTCAGGGACCTTACTTCGGGGAAGTACCAACTGTTCCCTCTGGGTCTTCCCATGGGGTGATTCCCATAACCGGAGCAGCTCCAGTTCCTACGGGTTTAGGACTAAAGGGAGTAGAACCTCTGGGCTAAACCCGGAACACCACGCCCTCTCTGCTCTTCAACGAGTCCCATTGGGCCCAGTACGACTTGTAGGTGGCGCTCCTCGGTGATATGTCCTCCCAGGTTGGTCTCGTCCCTACCTTCACTTCCCTCAAGAGTGGCCCCAAGTCTGCATCCGCCAGCTACTTCCTCCTCAGGCCTGCGCTATCCCAGCCATCCGCAGGCACTGCCATTGACTACTCGGACTGCTGCGGCACGCTCCTTCTCCTCCACTCTTGTACACTGGCCACACTCTACTCGACAGGGTCTTCGGGACATGGCGTCAGCGTAACCGTGGCTCTTCCCTCTACGATGTTCCGAGGTTAAGTCGTACTCCTGCAGCCTCTGGACCCAACGTGCTGTCTGGCCTTCCAGGTTCTTAAAGCTCAATAGCCAGGTTAGGGCGGAATGGTCAGTCCTCAGGTGGAATGGTTGACCGTACAGGTACTTGTGGAAGTGCTCCAATGTCTTTATTACCGCCAGTAACTCCCGTCGTGTGACGCAGTAGTTCTTCTCTGATTTGGATAGCGTCTTGCTGTAGTAGGCTCTCACCCGCTCATAGCCGTCCTGGATCTGCGATAGGACACCTCCAATGCAATGGTCGCTGGCGTCGGTGTCCACAATGAAGGCGCCACCCAGTTGTGGGAAACCCAAAATTGGAGCACTGCACAGGGTTTCCTTCAGGTGCTGGAAAGCGTATTCGGCGTCCTCCGTCCACACATAAGCCCGGTGTTCCTATGTCAGGCGGGTGAGGAGTTTGGCGATGTTGGAGAACCCTTTATGAAGTGGCGGTAATAACTGCACAGCCCCAGGAAACTGCGCAGCTCTTTCTTATCTCTCGGGCGAGGCCAATATCTCACGGACTTTGTCTTCTCCGGGTCTGTGGCCTCTCCGGTTGCTGAGACTATGTGGCCCAAGTAGTTAACTTCCTTGCGGAAGAACTGGCAATTCTTCGCGTTCAGCTTCAAGTTGGTCGCCTGCAGCCTCTGTAGCACCTTACTCAGATTCTCGAGATGATCTTCAAAAGTCTTCCCAACGATGATGATGTCGTCCAGGTATAGCAGGCAGGCATCGTAAGTCAGCCCTCTCATCACTGACTCCATGAGGCGTTGGAAGGTAGCTGGTGCGTTGCAGAGGCCAAAGTGCATAACCGAGAACTGCCAGAGCTCTTGGCCCGTCGAGAATGCGGTCTTCTCCATGTCTAGAGCTACCTGCCAGTAGCCCGACTTCAGGTCCAGGGTCGACAACCACTGTGCACCAGCTAGCGTGTCCAGGGTGTCGTCAATCCGGGGTAAGGGAAAACAGTTCTTCCTGGTGACAGCGTTCAGCTTTCTGTAGTCTACGCAGAAGCGCGGGTCGCCGTTGTTCTTCATCACCAAGAATACAGGGGAACACCAAGGGCTGTCAGACTCTTCAATCACTCCCCTGGATCTCATGTCCTCCAGCATGTCTCGTACCGCCCCTTGCTTCGCCAGCGGAACGCGTCTATATGGTTGCCGAATAGGCCGGTCGTCCCCGGTGTCGATGCGTTGAAGCACTTTGTCCGTGCGGCCGTAGTGACTATCACCTTGGCTGAAGACGCGCTGATACCGTCTTAGCAGTTGTCGAACCTTCTCCAGCTGTTCTGCAGTCAGGTGGTCGGCCGCCCTCTCCACTAAGCCTTCTAGCCGGGCCCCAGGTGTTGCTTCGGCAACGGCTTCTGTGTCTCGTCGATAGCCGTTACGCTCACCACGGGCTCACCCGTTCCCAACTCCGTCCCGGCCTGGACGTCGTGATCGGCGTCCGTAGGATGTAGCAGTCTCACGGGCACCTCCTCTCGGCACGGCAGCAATGCCCTGGCTACACACAGTCCGTGTACAGGTGTCTTCTGGTCCAGCATCATGTTTCTGTTTCTCCGGCCTTCTAGTCGCGCCGTCACCACCACCTCGCTCCTCGCGGGGACAACCACGTCTTCGCTCTAGACGACCCTGCAAATTCCAAGGTGCTCTTCTGGTTGACGGAGTATAACCTCTTCCCCGTTGAGCCGCAGGACCTTCCTGCCGACGTCGACCGTCGCCTCATGGCTCCTGAGGTCATCCATTCCCAGAATCACCTCCTCAGCCACCTTCGCGACGAACACCCACAGACGCACGGCACTTCGTCCCAAGTTCAGCTCCAGCAGTGCCTCCTATTCCACAGGCAAGGTGTCGCCCGATGCCGTGACAAGCTGGTATGGTCGGCTCGGTTTCCTTGTCGGCAAACCCTTCGCCAAGTCAGGTCAGATGATGGTCACGGCCGCCCCGGTGTCCACCAGCACGCGGCACGGCTTTCCTCTTACCAAACCGTCCGCGATGAGGCTGTCATCCATACGCCGGCCGACGGTGCGCAGTGTTATTCCAGGGGATGGTGGTGAAGGCGCCGACGTGCCCCTCTCCACGACGGCCCTTACTCGTTTTCCGGCTGCTCTTCCTGGTGTGGGCAGTCTCTCGGCAGGTGT
Source organism: Mantis religiosa (assembly GCA_030765055.1). Taxonomy (NCBI): domain Eukaryota; kingdom Metazoa; phylum Arthropoda; class Insecta; order Mantodea; family Mantidae; genus Mantis; species Mantis religiosa. The sequence continues at coordinate 205,287,392 of CM060947.1, read as the reverse complement.
CCGGGCTGTCCACACCCCCAACACAGGCCACTAGGTGTTCGCCGGCGTCCCTCAGCTGGTCTTCTGTCTCCGGCGACGCGGACATTCCTCGTTCTCGACGTCGGGATAAATGTTACTTTGGCCGCCTCCATCCTTAATGCCGCTGTCAGCGCCTCGTGGATGGTTTTATATTCGCCGAGCATTAGGCGCTGACGAATCTCCGTGTCCCATACCCCGTCAACAAAATTGTAGGCGGCTTCCCGGGATACGAACTCCAGTGGCAGGTTAACCAAGGCCTTTCTAGCCAGCTGCTAGATCGCTATGGCGAACTCCTGCAGCATCTCCCCCGGCTGCTGCGACCTTGCCTTTAGCTGGCTGCGGTATGCTGCGGCTAAACGGTGGTTCCCTAAGCGATTCTCCAGGGCCTCCCAGATGTCCTTGGGCGCCGCCGTCGTCTGCACCGCGTTTAGGACTTCCGCGGCCCGTCCCTGCAGGCTGGCTATTAACAGTGTGGCCTCCTCCTCCGGTGACCATCTGTTGTGCCTGGCCACTGTGTCCAACTGGCGGCGGAAGACTTCAAACGTTGACGAAGGTTTGACGTTGGGAGGTTGGACGCGCGCAGATGTTGTGTCTCGTCCCGGCACGTCGGCCTTCAAATCCTTCAGTCTCCTGCCGACGACGTCCTCCACCATGGCGTTCAGGGACTTGACGATGCTGTCGGCCTTTCCCTCCAGGTTGTTTACGCGGTTCGCAAGGTCTTCGACGTCTTCCACCACGGCGTTCAGGGTCTTGGCGTTATTGTCGGCCTTTTCCTCTAAATCATTAAGGCGGTCGTCTACTAGACCCATCCGCTTGCCCAGATTCGTGACGTCATCCCTCACGCCGGGCAAGTGTTCCTCAAATTTGGCGGCGAGGACCTCGTTCGCCTCCTTCATTTCCGTAGCCAGACTGTCGTTCGCTGCCCTCATTTCTGTGGTCAATTCGGTCTTTATTTCTTCCGTCTTCGCTGTTGTTTCGGCCTTCATTTCTTCCATCTCCTCGGTGATGTTGTCGTTGGCCGTCTTCATTTGCTTCAGTTCCGCGGCCAGGTTGTTATTTGTAGTCTCCAGCTTCACGGCCAAACTGTTATTTTCCACTTCCGTTTTTGTTGTTAACTTGTTTATCTTCGCCAAAAGCATTTCCTCCCGATTCCATGGCCGTAATGTTCGGTGAAGTTGTCGTCCCGCTTCCTGACACCAGTGTGACTTTGTGGGTTCGTGAATTAAAAAGTCCAATTACACAAACTCAACAATGTTCTTTATTTCCACCGACTTACATTTTAACACTTGCCAATTACAGAGAAATACGTAATGCACACAATTACAGTTCACCAGTTCGTCCGTTAAAGTTCCACTGTACTTCCGTTGCACGCACGCAGTCTTCTTGTCCGTCCGCTAGCTCGTCAAGCACTGACTGACTGACTCCTCTTGCACAACGTGTTGCTTATATAGGGTCCGCTTGCCCATCTTGAAGGTTCTCGATTAGATGAAATATCCCGTAAGTTCGAGAACACAGGTGGAACAGAAAGAGACGGTGCAGTGATGTTTTTTTGTCCCAGCCACCCCTTCTTAATGCTATAAGACAAACGAGGGGGCGGAGCGAACGCCGACAGCCTCCTGCTTGCCCACTCTATAGGGTGTTCCGACTCTCGGGTGACAATACTCTATGTTACTCTTTGGGAAAGCATTCGTTTATCGACTTCCTAGTATTATATGCATGAAAAGATGTTGTTTATTTAAGGTTTTCGCAACTTCTTAGTCCTCATTCAAGCTGTAAGTATTAATGCTGGGTGCATATAGTATCGAATAGAAAGGCAGAGCTAACAGCTTTTATGCTGGGTGCATATAGTATCGAATAGAAAGGCAGAGCTAACAGCTTTTATGATAAAAGGGCCACTGTTTTCACATTAGATTATAAGCTGCAGGTTGCATAGATAAGAATAGAGGCAGCTGACTTACCTGGTATATAAAAGAATATAAGGATTTGAGCTATAAAAAGTAATATTATACATAGGTATAATATGCCTTATTTCATGTTGTAGGAATTCATCTACACTATCAAAATCTATGTCTATTAAATTAAATAAAAGCCCTTTGAATTTTTGTTGGGATTCAATACCCCTTGTATACTGGGATAATTTGTTATATTAACCCTCGTGTCTACATACAAAAAATTGTACTTAGTTCTATAATCGGGTTACCCGGGTAACCTTATGAATTTACAACAACGGTTGGCAACAGTACAGTTTGGGTATATGTAAAATCGTTACAATGCATTCTGTTGTTGGCACAATATTAACTGATCATTGTCATGCAAGCTTTGCAGTAAACCTCAACTCTGAATTCTCATGGATAATGTATGAGAACTCTCTAAATGTGAATATAACAGATTAAGCTATTAAGTGAAGGAAGATAAAAGTTAATGTCTAGTGTTGGATTCAGAAGTGGATGAAACTGCAGATTTTAGTGAAGATTCTATGAACTAATGGATTCCAAGTAAGGAAGATGCTGTTGCTTTAGATATTGAAGATACTATTGATGCTTGTAGTGATATTAAAGTTGAAAGAGAAGGGGTGTGCTAGCATTAGTAATGAAAATGACAGTGTTGATGAATGCAGTGAAGTGATTGTCTTCTGCAGGCATTCTGTGTGGGAAAGATAGAACTGAATGGCATAAGGAACCTTCTGGTACAAGAAAGTTGCTGAAACATAATATTTTGTGGGAAAGGGCTGGTACAATATGTGCAATAATAAATGCTTTCTATAAAAGACACCTTCAAAAGATAAAATGTGTGATATAATAGTACATGAAACCAACAGGAAGGCAAATCAAGTAATCACAAATTATAACATAAGTTCAGAAGGAGCAGCAAAAGTGTGGAAGCCATTTACAATTAAATTTGAAGCTTATCTTGGTATACTGATTACTTCAGAAGTAAGATCCTCTAACAGTGAACACACAAAGGAAATGTGGAAAACGGATGCATTCTCATTATCGTGCAAGCTTATCCCTCAACAGGTTTTGCAGATAAGCAGTTTTATAAGATTTGACAATGTGAACAGTATGGCTGCGCATTTGATGCTGCAATATCTGGCATATTTGAAATGATAAATTCGAATCTTTGAAAACTCTATTTGCCTACTGATTGCCTCACTGTTGATAAGCAGCTTTTTCCTTTAAAGGGAAAGACAAAATTTATTAAATTTAAAGGGAATCATGTTCTGGAAAATTTATAAGTAATTGTTGTTTAATGTTATTAATCGACTCCCTTTAAATTTAATTTATTACAATAACAGTGTTTTCAACATTTCCATGAAAGGAAGACAAGATTTACTCAATACTGTGACTTTTTTAACCACGGATCTCTCGCTCTCCATGCGCTTGCTCAAAACCACTGAACTACTATGGCCAACATGCCGATATGACATTAAATTGTGGGTTCGTGAAATAAAAAGTCGAGGTTACAAAAACAAAAAATTGCACTTTATTTCCGTAGCAATACACTGTTCACAATTACAATTTACACAATTAAATTTTGCCATTCGTCTTTATACGTACGCTCGACGCTACTTACACAACGCACGCCATCACAACACTGCTCTCAACTGACTGTCGCTTCCGGTATCGATCGGCCCCGAAGTTTCTCGATTCTCCTTTTATGGAGGGGGAAAACATTCTCGAAGCTTCGTGCAACTTCGAGCGGTAGGAGGAGGGGTAAACGAAGACCCAGCCACCCCTCCTGTATCCCCTCCCTCCGCCGGCCTACATTTATTGATCGGCATCGTGGGCTTGCCGTTTGGGTAACACTGCTCCCTCCTCAAGGCTGCTCGTCCCAAACAGCGCCATCGTAGCGGGCCAGGCGATCCAAGTGTACCACCAACATCCTTCCTCGGGGCACCTTCTGGATGCGGTAGACCACGTCGTTAATCCTCTTCACCACACGGTACGGTCCTTGCCATGGCTGCTGAAGCTTCGGGCAGCGTCCCTTGGTCCGGGTAGGGCGGTACAGACCAGGTCACCTTGCTGGAACCCTTGGCTGTTGGCTTGCCTGTCGTATCGGGTTTTCATGCGGTCGCTCGCCTTCTGGATGTTCTGGCGAGCCATGTCGTGGAGGTGGTCCACCAGGTTCTCCACATACTCGGTCGCTGGCTGTTTCAACCCCGCAGGGCTACCAAAAGCCAGGTCACAGGGGAGGCGTAACTCTCGGCCGAACATTAAGCTGGCTGGCGTGATCCCCGTGGTGTCGTGTGTTGATGAGCGGTAGGCCAGCAAGAACAGTGGCACCTTGACGTCCCAGTCTCGCTGATGGCTGGCCACGACCTTCCTCAAGTGTTCCTCTAAGGTCTTGATGTACCTCTCCACCATGCCATCCGACTGGGGATGTAGAGGTGTTGTGCGGGTCTTGTTAACCCCAAGTCTCTCTAGTGCCTCCATCAGGTTGGACTCAAAATTAGTGCCTTGATCACTGTGTAGCTCTAATGGCACCCCAAATCGGCAAAACACTTGCTCCACGAGGCAGTCTGTGATTGTCCTTGCCTCTTGGTTCGGGATGGCATACACCTCCGGCCACTTAGTGAAGTAGTCCACGACCACCATCAGGTACTTGTTGCCTCGGTCGGATATTGGGAACGGTCCAGCAATGTCAACGGCGATCCGTTCGAATAGCGCTCCGACGTTGTACTGCTGCATGCGACCCCGGCTCCTAGTCTGGGGCCCGCGACTCGCCGCGCACACGTGACACTGACGGCACCATCTCTCAGCGTCTGCTCGGAGCCTCAGCCAGTAGTAGCGCTGCCGTAGTTTGTCAATCGTCCGGTTCGCTCCCAGGTGTCCTGAGGTACCGGCGTGCACTTCTTCCAAGACTTCCAGGACCTTACTCCGGAGAAGTACCAACTGTTCTCTCTGCGTCTTCCCATCGGGTGATTCCCATACCCGGAACAGCATGCCCTCTCTGGTCTTCAACGAGTCCCATTGGGCCCAATAAGACTTGAAGGTGGCGCTCCTCGGTGCGATGTCCGCCCAGGTTGGTCTCGTCCCTGCCTCCACTTCCCTCAAGAGTGGCCCCAAGTCTGCGTCCGCCAGCTGCTCCCTCCTCAGGCCTGCGCTATCCCAGCCATCCGCAGGCACTGCCGTGACTACTCGAACTGCTGCGGCACGCTCCTGCTCCTCCACTCTTGTGCATTGGCCGCACTCTTCTGGACAGGGGCTTCGGGACATAGCGTCCGCGTTACCGTGGCTCTTCCCTCTGCGATGTTCCGAGGTGAAGTCGTACTCCTTCAGCCTCTGGACCCAACCTGCTGTCTGGCCTTCTGGTCGCACCGTCACCATCACCTCGCTCCTCGCGGGGACAACCACGTCTTCGTTCATGATGACCCTACCGTTTCCAAGGCGCTCTTCGGGTTGACGGAGTATGACCTCTTCTCCGTTGAGCCGCAGGACCTTCCTGCCGACGTCGACCGTCGCATCGTGGCTCCTGAGGGCACCCAGTCCCAGAATCACCTCAGCCACCTTCGCGACGAACACCCACAGACGCACGGCACTCCGCCCCAAGGTCAGCTCCAGCAGGGCCTCCTCCACAGGCAAGTTGTCGCCCGATGCCAACACAAGCTGGTATGGTCGGCTTGGCTTCCTCGTCGGCAAACCCTTCGCCACGTCAGGTCTGATGATGGTCACGGCCGCCCCGGTGTCCACCAGCACGCGGCACGGCTTTCCTTTTACCAAGCCGTCCGCGATGAGGTCATCCATCCGCCGGCTGACGGCGCGGATTGTCACTCGAGGGGATGGTGGTAATGGCGCCGACGTGCCCCTCTCCACGCCGGACCTTACTCGTTCTTCCGGCCGCTCTTCCTGATGTGGGCAGTCTCTCTGCAGGTGCCCGGGCTGTCCACACCCCCAACACAGGCCACTAGGTGTTCGCCGGCGTCCCTCGGCTGGTCTTCTGTCTCCAGCGTAGCGCTCACTCGTTCTCGACGTCGGGATAGATGCTACCTTGGCCGCCTCCATCCTTAATGCCGCTGTCAGCGCCTCGTGGATGGTTTTATAATCGCCGAGCATTAGGCGCTGACGAATCTCCGTGTCCCGTACCCCGTCGACAAAGCTGTAGGCGGCTTCCCGGGATACGAACTCCAGTGGCAGGTCAACCAAGGCCTTGCTAGCCAGCTGCTCAATCGCTATGGCGAACTCCTGCAGCGTCTCCCCCGGCTGCTGTGACCTTGCCTTTAGTTGGCTGCGGTACGCTGCGGCTAAGCGGTGGTTCCCGAAACGATTCTCCTGGGCCTCCCAGATGTCCTTGGGCGCCACCGTTGTTTGCACCGCGTTTAGGACTTCCGCGGCCCGTCCCTGGAGGCTGGCTATTAGCTGTGTGGCCTCCTCCTCCGGTGACCATCTGTTGTGCTTGGCCACTGTGTCGAACTGGCGGCAGAAGACCTCAAATGTTGACGCGCCGTCATATTTCGGCGGTTTGACGCGCGCAGATGTTGTGTCGCGTCCCGCCGCGTCGGCCTTAAAATCCTTCAGTTTGCTGCCGACGACGTCCCCTACTATGGCGTTCAGGGACTTGACGCTGCTGTCGGCCTTTCCCTCCAGGTCGTCAACCCGGCTCGCCAGGTCCTCGACGCGCTCGGCCACTTGGCCCATACGCTTGCCCAGCTCCGTCACGTTATCCCTCACGCCGGCCAACTGTTTCCGTCACGTTATCCCTCACGCCGGCCAACTGTTCTTCAAACTTCACGGCAAGGGCCTCGTTTGCCGCTTTCATCACCGTGGCCGGGCTGTCGTTCGCTGCCCTCATTTCTGTGGTCAGTTCGGCCATCTTTGCGGTCATTGTCGTGGCCAAGTTGTTGTTTGCCGCTTCCATGTTCTCGGTGATGTTATTTGCCGCTTCTGTTTTTGTTGTTAACTCGTTCATCTTAGCTAAAAGCATTTCCAATGCCGATTCCATGGCCGTAATGTTCGGTGATGTTATCGTCCCGCTTCCTGACACCAGTTGTGACTTTGTGGGTTCGTGAAATAAAAAGTCGATGTTACAAACACAAAAAATTGCACTTTATTTCCGTAGCAATACACTGTTCACAATTACAATTTACACAATTAAATTTTGCCAGTTCGTCTTTGCACGTACGCTCGACGCTACTTACACAACGCACGCCATCACAACACTACTCTCAACTGACTGTCGCTTCCGGTATCGATCGGCCCCGAAGTTTCTCGATTCTCCTTTTATGGAGGGGGAAAACATTCTCGAAGCTTCGTGCAACTTCGAGCGGTAGGAGGAGGGGTAAACGAAGACCCAGCCACCCTCCCTTCTCCCCTCCCTCTGCCGGCCTACATTTATTGATCGGCGTCGTGGGCTTGCCGTTTGGGTAACAATACTCTACTCAAAGCCAGTCAAATACAGCTTGAAGGTGTGGTGGATTTGTGATTCGCAAAATCATCCTATAACTGGCCAAATTTATACAGGCAAATCTGCCTGGAAGAGAGACTAATCAAATGGAGAGGGTAGTAAAAGATTTATTTTACCACTTCAAAGGTACCGGCAGAAATATAGTCACTGACAACTCTGCCATTAGCAAGGCTATTGGTGACTTGGGATTTGTCTCTAGTGGGTATTTTGAAGAGAAACAAGTCCTACTTACCTGCAGAAATGCAACCTTCCTCTTTGCACCAGAAACTTTCATGCGGTGTTTCAAGCTATCGGTGAAACAAATTTTATTAAGCGATTCATATTATGACATAAGTGAATTTCTAGATACACTGAAGCTGGCTGTATAATTGTATATATTTGTGATACTATTTTAAATGCTGTAGCTCTATTAATGACCCTTGATGCAATTTATTTTTTATACTTTATATTATTTGTATTGTAAACATTTGTATTGACATATCCAATGTCATTGTTTTGACTTAATGGATGAATAAAACTACTACTACTACTACTACTACTACTACTACTACTACTACTACTACTACTACTACTACTACTACTACTACTACTACTACTACTACTACTACTACTACTACTACTACTGCTACTGCTACTGCTCCTGCTGCTGCTGCTGCTGCTGCTACTACTACTGCTACTACCACTACTACTACTACTACTACTACTATTTGGATTCAGTAAAGATGTTTCTCTGTTCATACATTCCAAAGAAGAAATAAGCAGTTCTAATGTTGTCCACAATGCATTATGATACATCCGTTTCTGGCCGTCTTTCAAAGACAGATGTTGTACATTATTATAACAGCACAAAAGGGGTTAAGATAATTTTGAGTCAAACTAGTACTCAATGCTCCATTTATTGCTAGTATTTAACTAGAACGCATTTCGTTAGGATCTTCCTAACATCATCAGCTGTTGTTGACTAATGGATGTTGGTTTGATGAACTCCTTGGAAGTGATAGGGGCATCTGTCGGTATCTTAATAAACTTGAAGTTTGGGTTCTCTTCAAAGGTGAATAATTTTCTTTCATATTTCTTTGTGAAAATGTTTTCCCACGTGGTTAATGCAGCTGAACCTTGGACACTTTTTAACCCTTTCACCGATATGGACATGTATAGATGTCCTGCGCATACATGCATTTAATGCTTATTTAATGCCAATTATTTTAATGTTCCTATTTTACAAAAAATTTAAATTAGTTCTATAAGGGATGTAAATGTACCCTTATAGGTTTCTTTTTGAATTGTACACCTCAAAACCTGGATAAACATCCAAGGGCACATCTGCAGACTCACACCAAATAATGTTGGTTTCCTTGCTAACTTCTTTCCTGCGACACACTAGAAATTTTTGAAATGGTTGTGACCTTTATGGATGTGGGTGGTATCCTTTTAGGAAAGTGTTTTCTCTCAAGTATGAGGGGTGATGTAGTGGTGGATTTGTTACCCCCCCCCCCGCCATTATAAAGAGGCCTCTGAGTATTGTAATACTCAATTAGGTTACAAGCTATTTATATGCGCAAGTACAGGTAGGTGAATGTCTTGCATGAGTTTACAGCTCTGAAAATTACTAAACAATTGTGTATGGTTACATCCAGTGGTATAAAAATACTTTTTTTACCATTTAACTGTTTTTCGCAAAGGATAGCTGATCCACACCACCCATATTTGACCCGTCATATCCCCAAACAATGGAGTAGCTAACATGCCATCTGTAGACCAGTACACATCTAATGTAGGCTTACAAAATATAACATGTGCACTGTCGACTTCTGAATTCTCCTCTTAGCCCTAAATTGCCTTTAGAGGTCAGGGCTTCTTACATCCTACTCACATATACCTATATTTGTTTCCGTGACAGTGAGAGACACTAAGTCAGCTATAACTTTTTTGTGTGAAAATGTCAGTTGGTTGGATGTCAGAAGTTAGCTTACACCAGAAAATGTTTATATGTCTGTTTTTGTTAGTTATTTTGACCACTTTGCAGAGCTGATTCTTCACGGACACCTGAAAGAAGCGGGTCATTCATTTCCTCACTGCTACCTATATCCTAAACACCTCCTTCATAATTGCACAGCAAATCTTCCAGATTTTCTAAAGTAATATCAGAAGCCCATACACATGTAGCTAATTCATTTGCTACATTACCGGTATAAGCCATGATTAATGTTGAAATTTAACAATTTCAAATGTGCCATTTGTTTAGCTCTTGATAGCTATAAGAAATCACTTGGAACACCGAGAGTATAAATAACTAAAATACTGAGCAAAAACAGCTGCATATGGCTACCAGAAACTTTGGTTGAGAATCATTGTAATAACAGATGCTGACAGAGTGTTTGCTTTCCAGCGTGTGTGTGTAACGCAACATATACTCGTACAATGATTATCGCTTGGTATAGCATAAACTAAAAGCTTAAACCTTGAACCGGAGAAGTCGCTTTCATAGCTATACATATCTACATACATTCGTTAGTATACACCCAAATAAAAATGATTCAAAGATTAGGTGTGTTTTCAATTTCAATTTATTCACCCCCTATATTTCATACAGAGGATACGTCATTTTACATTATAAGAAAAACATAAAAATACACCCAAAAGTCTACTTACTATATGCACTGCTTAGAAACTAAAATGTACATTGTTTATTTTCCATTTTTTGCTTTGTACTCTTCCACACTATAAAAAGCTTGTTCTTTTTATATTCTTAATATTACACAGTTTAGCATTCTTTATTTTACCTGGCAATCTATTATACATGTCTTTTCCGATACTTTCTATGATCTGTTGTTTAGTGTTCCCCTTAGTGTGGTCCTAAAATAATCAGCTTTATTCCTGACATATGAGTGTGTTCGGCGCAAAGAGTGGATTTTGCTACAGTGAAACAGAGTAGTTAAATTTTTGAGTTTGATTTATGAGTCACTATGTTTACACATAGTGAAACATAGTGACTCATAAATCAAACTCAAAAATTAAGAATACTTCACTGTTAATAATGCTTCTGCTTTTAATATTTAAGAGTAGTTAAATTTCAATGATTTATTAATATAGTCCCTAGTTTATTGTTACTGTAGATGTATACTGCCTTTAATGGGTTTTAAACCTGTTTTTGTTTTGTTAAAATAACTTAATAAATACCAAGGATACGGAATTATATTTATGATGCATTTTTACAGCATTTAACAATTTGTCTTGTTCTGTTTATTATGTATCCGTTTCTGGCCCCTGAAGGGTTTAAATGGCCATCGGCGAAGCGGTTAATAAGTGGATTTCTCGTTCTCTATTGTGACTATCTTCCAAAAATGGTACACTACCGCCCATTTATCTATTTCTTTGTTCCTGATCTTCCTAAAATGCTCTTTAAGCCTATTGTTCAAATTCCTTTTAGTTTTTACAGTGTAAAAGTTGTCACAGCCTTTGCAGTTTATCCTGTACACACCTGATTTTTTGTATATAGGTATCTCATTTGTATTATGTGATTTCAAAAGGTGTTTTAATTCGTCTTCATTTTGTGTGTGTACTACTATCATGATGCTGTTTTGAGGTTAGGTCTGTGTTGTGCTTATTTCTTTGTCCAAAATTTAGAAACTTATTTTATGTGGTTATGATATATTGGCCAATGTGTCCTGGATCATTCATGTGTGCTTGTGAGAACACATTTTGTACGTAAGTATTACAATTCACACCAAGATATCGATTGATTGTTTGAATCTGCAAAATACATCTTCTAATAACCATAAATTACATGGTTATAATATCCATTGTTTCGAAAGTTGACATCTGTATCATTTACAATTACTTTCTTGGAAGTGTTGAAAACAGTGTTGTTATGATAAATTAACTTTAAAGAGAGTCAATTAAAGACACTAGACAACACTAGTGTTGTCTAAAAGTAAGTGTTGTCTAGTGTCTTTAATCGACTCTCTTTAAAGTTAATCTGTATCATTCTTATGTCTAATTACATTTTGAGTTCCCTTTACATTATTTACCTGTAATACTATCTCATCAGTTAATCTCCCTACGCCACCTTTCTTACAATTCACTTATTCTTTATTTGTTATACTATTTTATCATTCTCATTTTTATTCTCACCTACACTTTGTACACTTTGTTATTTCTCTATCTCCCCAACACTCTTTCTCACTTGATTTTGATTCTTGTGTCATATTATTTGCATCTTTTTTCATTACTAGTGATACATATTGTATTGAATTATTTGTATGCTTCGCCCTTTCCTTATCTAATCTTTGATTCCACTTATCTATTTTACCATTCATATTAATTAACATCTGTATCATCTTGTCTATCATTTCAGACTCAGTCATTTTACCTATTCTTCTATTTTCTTTTTCTACTTTTTCCATTTCATTCCTAATTTTACCATTTATTGCTTTATTATTCTTCATCTTTCTAATAATATTTTGATTTCTGAATAACATAAGGTATTTAACTATTATATATATATATATATATATATATATATATATATATATATATATATATATATATTACAAATCTATTGTTTTTATCATTTAAATAAAGTTCTTATTTGTACTCACTCATCTTCTTTCTTGATATCAAGTACCTTCACTCTTCTTTTCTTCTTTTCGTACTCGATGTCTTCAGACCTCTGCCTTATTCAGAGCTTCCACATTGGTCACCATTTGGAACAGGATTCCAAGTGGATGATGAGATGAGATGATCTCCATGTGGATTATCACAAACCCCAGATTGGGAAGCCATTTTTAACAAAATTTCAGATGGAATGGTGCAATTCTGCACCCTATTGTTGAGTCACTTTTCAAAATATTTCTTATTCTGTTACCCTTTGCTGCAACAGCCAACACGAAGATGATATATCTCATGGTGTGGTGTCGGATGGATATCCTTTGGAAATGTTTTACCATAATTCAAATAAAGTATTCAGTTACGTAAAAAATGTAGGTAGTAACAGTGAAGCAGACAAATACTACACAAATATAATTATTTGTAACTAAAACTTCACTTATCTTTAAAGAAATTGATGTAAAGTTCTTATTGAGATCATAATTTTGTAAGCTTTTGTTCACATCTTCAGTCATATACCATAAAATAAATCCAGAAGGTAAATTATTAAAACAGTTAAATGGTCTGGTAGATTTAATGGTTTGAGAAATAATATATTTTTTAAAAAAAATAGAAATCGTGTAATGAATTTTGAAATTACGACAATCGATTCTTTCTTTATTTCATTTTCAGAGTTTGGTAATATTGGCAAGAAAGTGACCTCTGGTAACCATAACGTCACCTTTGGTGACAACAAGATTGTATATGACTGAAAATGTAAACAAAGGTTTACGAAATTGCTACCTCAATAAGAAATTTAAATCAATTTCTTTAAAGATAAGTGAAGTTTTTGTTAAAAATAATTATATTTGTGTAAACTATTCAGTTCCTTATTAAACATACTGATTTTTAATTCAGGTTGATAATGAACAAAACACGTAACATAATTGAATGAATAACTTTACAGCGTCAGTTTCCTTCACAATATTCACTTGAAATCGAGTTTCCTCACACTGGTAAGGTTTTGCTTACTAAAATTAGGCAAGTGAATCAACCTTGGGAGAAGGAGAAGGCTCACATCATAGGGGAGAAGTCCCCAGAAACTAGTCTTCATAAAAAACTTGTAAGTGGAGAAAAGTATATACAAGGTTGACTCACTTGCCTAATTTTGTAACAATGGCACTCCACTTTCTGAAATACTTCTTTTTATTCTATATAAGGTTTTGCTTCTTAACTCGATGTCCATTCACAGAATGACACTAACTCTGGCTAATCTGAAATTATTGAATTTGCCGTTGCTATGATAATTCAGTAATTTCTCATTGGTATATGTCATCTTTCATGAATCCACTTTTCATTACCATATTAGGTAATTTACATTATCTTTCGTTTAACTCAGTTAAATAATTTAACATTGAGATAACATCTTTTATAATTTTAGACTACTATTATCATCGTTAAACACATTCATATTATTCTTTTTCCTTTGTTTCTACATTCAATCACGTTTACCTTCAGTTGGTTCTTCATCTCGTTCACTTTCAGTGATTTTTCTTGAATATCAATATTTTAAACCAAATAACATTTTCAAATATTAGGGGCATTCAAAAAGAAACAAGCCAAACTCACCAGAGCAGCAGCAGCTTGCATCAATCGTCCAACGCTGCCAGTCACATTGTAAACAGTGAAATGGAGGCATCAAAAGAAGAGCAAAGAGGTGTTGTTCATTTCCTGACAGCGGAAGGAGTGGGGAGAATGGATATTCATCGACGAATGTCACAAGTATAGAGCGAACACTGCATGTCCCTTGCATGGGGTCAAGGCGTGGCACAAGTGCTTCAGGGCAGGATGGGCGTCGTTAGCCAATGATGCACGTTCTGGAGCATTACACTGCATTACTGATGACATTGTCCATCTGGTTGATGCATACATTATCCGGCACTGCTGAGTGACAGTGAAAACCATAGCCGCCGAGGTCGGATTGAGTGTCGAAGTGTTCACACCATCAACGACTGCTCTTGCACAAAGTGTGTGCCCAATGGGTGCCCCACAGTCTTCAACCACACCAGAAAGCATGTCAAATGGCCCACTGTCTTGGTCATCTGCAGCGCTATGCTAGGGAAGGGAATGAGTTCCTGTCACGAGTGGTGGCTGGAGATGAGTCATGGTGTCATCACATTGAGCCAGAATCAAAACAACAAAGTCTCCAGTGGCTTGCATTCAGGGTCACCACCACCAAAACAAGCCAAGGACATCCACACAAGTGCAGGAAAGGTTATGCCAATGTTCTTTGACCAAGATGGCACCCTTCTTATACACTTCCTCCAGCATGGGACAACAGTAAATGCCCAGCATTACTCACAATCCTTGACCAACCTTTGCCAAGTGATCAAATCAAAACGACCAGGCAATCTCACCCATGGGGTCATTCTGCTCCATGAATGCAAAGCCTCATGCAGCCAACACAGTTGTGGCACTCCTGCAGAAATTCAAATGGGAGGTTCTCGGCTATCCTCCACGCAGTCCAGACCTCTCTTCCTGTGATTACGCTATTTTTGGTCCCCTTAAAAAGTCTCTGAGGGGCAAACAATTCACCTCAGATGACATCCAGTTGTACGTGCAGAACTGGCTCACATCACACCCCGGGACTTTTATGAGACAGCCATTTACTGCCTTGTGTCACAGTGGGACAAGTGTCTCAACAGCCAGGGCCAATACTTCTAACATACAGGTACTGGTTTCTATAATTATGTCTCTGGCTCGTTTCTTTTTGAGTACACCTTATAAATAATATTAATTTTTCCGAGCCAAATTAAAACAAATGTTGGAGCTCTTCTTATAAGAGAAGTAAATTTTTGCCTCTGTGCTTTAAAAATCCACTCACCATACATGTAACAAAATTTGTCATTAACAAATGTTCAAGACATGTTTCTTATACACTTTTACACTACTACTTATAATTCACTACAATGGACTGTATTATATTTGCATTATAAATGTAGAATGCCCCCTTTTAATCAGCATTGTATACACTGCAAATCCCAATAAACAGGGAAAAATATTTTCAAATTTACAAAAAAATGGTGGTTGATGAAAAATTTCTGATTTTGTTTTTGAAAATACACCCAACATTGTTTATGAAATAAATTCATGTTGACCTGTTTTATTGCAGTGCTACTGTAAGATAAGATTTGATTGTCGTTAAGCTAAGTATAGCAATAGACAATGTCAAAAATACTTACAATAATATATACATATATATGAAAAGCTTCCTATTGTACAATTCATGAATCATTACAGATTGTAATTGAATTATGGCAAACATTTCCTACAGCTTTTAAGATATATTTTCAAAGTATTCATCTAAGGAATAATAGGGATTGGCTAGCAATTTGTCTCTGAGTCTGCGTTTAAAAGCTGTGTAAGGTAAATGAATTAAGTCAGCTGGTAATGTGTTGAACAGTCTGATGCCTAACACTTCAAAATTGTTGTGCGATTTTGACAATCTATAATATGGTGTATCGATTCGGTTGTTATTCCTTGTATTATAATTGTGAATATCTTACCTAAATTGGTAGTCAGCTAAATTATTCTTTAGATGTAATATGACAGTATAAATGTACAGGTTTACAATGGTCATTATTCTTAATTTAATAAAGAGAGGCTTACAGTGTGCTGAATGTGTTATTATACGCACAATCTTTTTCTGCAATAAGAGGACTTTGTTGATATGGCTACTGTTACCCCACAGTAAGATACCATATGCAATAATACTGTGAAAGAAAGCAAAATATACAGTTCTGATATATGTGTCTGGTACACAATTTTTTAAGTTTCTTATAAGATATATTACTCTTGAAAGCTTAGCAGTAATGTAGTTAATATGAGGCTCCCATGACAGTTTACTGTCCACCACTACACCCAGAAATTTTACTTCATTTGCAACATTTGATTCTGGGATTTCTCTTAAACTAAACCAAAGATGCTGTGTTTTGTTTTCATTCAACAAGAAACCATTAGCTCTAAACCAGAGATCTGCATGCAGCAGGGTATCTTCTAATATAGTTTTGAGGTCTTGATAGTCAGAGCTGGTACTGAAAAAAGTGGTGTCATCTGCATATAGTATTGTGTGTGTATTTACAAAGGAAGGCAAATTATTAATCATCAATGCAAATAATAAAGGCCCGAGAATGGAACGCTGGGGAACCCGCATTTTAGTTCAGTCATACTAGATCGCTCACCTCCAATACAGACAATTTGTTGTCGATTCGTTAAGTACGAATGAAAAAGCTTGAGTGCAGTGCCGCCTAAACCATAAAAGTTAAGTTTGGTTAAAAGATGTGCATGGTTCACACAATCAAGTGCTTTGCTCAGATCACAGAAGGTAGCCTGAGCTATGTTTTTTGTTTCGAATGCACAAAGGATATTTTTTACAAGGGAGACAATTGCATCTAGAGTCGACTTGCCTTTTCTGAAACCATATTGTACCCCACTTATTATATTTTCTTCCTCTTAAGTAAGCACAAAGCTGAATATACATGATTGTTTCTAACACTTTTGAAATTATTGGTACTAATGATATAGGACGGTAACTGGATGTACTGTTTCTATCTCCCTTTTTATAAATGGGCGCAACCCTTGGCAGTTTCAATTTACTGGGAAAAATACTTCTAAAATACATTTGTTTAGACAAGAGGTAAGTGGATACAACACACATTCTATTTACTTTTTTAAGCAAATTATTAGATAAACCATAAATGTCCGCACTGTCTGATGACTTTAAACAGATAACGGTATTCAGTACAGTCTCGGGGGTCACTTCATGAAAAGCAAAACTACCTTGATTATATCTGTGTTCACAGTGTTTGATAAGTTCTAATATGGATTCCTTTGGTTCAGTTATGTTATGTCTGATTTCTTCTGCTGATCTTACAAAAAAAATCATTTAGTTCATTAGGGGTTAAGTTGATAACATCCCTAGTGTCACTTTTTGCTACAGAATTTGTCAAATTCCAAGCCTGTTTGCATTTATTGTTAGAAGCTTCAATGAGTTTACAGTTGTGCAGTTTCTTGGTTTCATTTATTGCTTGTTTGTACTCCCTTCGTATCTCCACATAGGAAGACTTAGCCCTATCTGATTTGTCCTTCCTATATATATCTAAATGCATCATCACTTTTTGTTTCATACTTGCTAGGTGGGGGTATACCAGTTATTCTTACCCTTTTTTGAAGCCTTATTTCTGGTAACACTGTTAATTTTGCATTTTCTTTGGAGAACACAAAGTTCGAAAGTATTTAAGAAAATAGTAAAAAAATCTTTCAAATAGGTCATTTGCAGATAATGATTTAGAGAAATGAGAGTTAAAAAGCAAATCGTTCCATTCAATATCACATAATGCTTTCATAAAATGTGAAATTTTGTCATCAGATATTGGTCTAGTTACTATGATCTTGGGCTTTGCTGCCTTACGATTGATTGTTTTTAAATTTCTTATATTCAGCCAGACAGAGTCATGATCTGAAAATGGAAAAACTTCTGTATCACTGGTTAGAATGGTTTGATTGATGTTAGTGAAAATATTATCTAAACATGCTCTCAATCTGGTGGATTTACGGTTAGTACAACTGAAATTAAACTGTCTGAGGATATTTTGAAATTCAATTGCAGTCTGTTTGTTTTCCCTTATATCAAAGTGTGAATGTACATCTCCACCAACTATGACACTAAAATGTTTCCACTTAGACCCAGCAAAAAAGTTTAACAGATTCTCAAGCTTTTATAGAAAAACCCCTGGATCACCTCTAGGTGATCTGTATAGTGAAACTACTACTAATTTTAATTCACTAAGAATTACTCCTGTTACTTCAAAATCTACTTCAATGCAAAATGATCCCAAATCTATCTGCTGAAAGCAATGTACAAGATTTTCTTTTAAGTATACTGCAACTCCTCCATGTGTATGAACTTTTCTACAGAAACTATTGCCGAAATGATAATCTTCTAGATTCTTGTACCCTAATTCACCAACTGGACACCAATGTTCACATATGCAAATAGCATCATAGTTCTTTTCCTTTGCAAAGTCATTGATAATTAACTGGTTATTGCTTAAGCCTTGGATATCAATATAGCCAATTTTTAAGTCACCAATATTTCTTGAGCTGCATTGATCTAACCTATCTTTATTATTTTGCACATTGTTTTGAGTGAAACTTAACCTTCTTGACCTAAAAAAACTGAGTCTTGCATGCAGTTCTCCGTCGTTTCCTCTGCCAGAGCACCATGATCTTCAGCTACATCTTGGTTGACTTCCGAAGGTTCTTGATCCAGAGCTTGTTCTCCAGTCCTAAACAGTAGTGGGATTTTCTGCGTGGGCTGCTTCTCCTTTATTGCCTTAACTAATTTGCTCACAAGCTGCTCCTTTCCTAACCTGTTTAGGTGCAGACCATGTCGTGTATGAGAGTCCCGTTTTAGCTCACAAACGTCTACTACTCTAACATGTTTGAAGTTACTAGCCACCTTCCTTATTGTTTCGTTACACTGTTTCACCAGCCTGTTTACGCACGAGTTTGCGTCCAAATCATATCTATGGGGAACATTAACTAATAGCACATTTGTGTGGCTTAGGTTTGACAGCACTTTCAACAGGCTTCTTTTTATTTTACTGCGTTGTTACGGGCGACATCATTCGTACCACCCATTATCACCACGTGGTCCTCAGAGGTTAGGGTTGCGGTAATTACTTCATGATTCTTTACAACTTCATTAGTTGGAGCACCAGGTTTCACCAATCCTTCAACACGTAACTTAGTGTGCCTTGCCGCTAAAATTCCACTGATGTTTCTCCCATGGTTATCTGCAAGCACTTTTTCATGTTGACTGGCTAGAAATTTGGTGTTCCAGTTGATCATGGTGCTTCGGAGAAGGGACTTCTGGTGGCTATCCAATGAGACTAGTGAAATATTTTCTTCCGATGGAATGTCAAAATTCATTAAATATGTTTCGAATTTCTTTATATAAATGTTTTCCCAGATGTTAAATTCAAGAAATTCCAGTGGAAGCAAAACACATTGAAAGAAAATTTGTGTTATGTGGAGTACAGAACGTGACGGTCAACTCATAGTAATATTTTAATTAGAGCATTTGTAGGCACTATTTAGAGGAAGTTAGATTCTGTTATGTCTAGATGAGCTCTCCAAGTGTAATCAGTTATTAATTTATTAGTATAGAAGAACTGTAAGATGTGCATTTAGGTAAAATAAAACTTTATTCCAATAAAACGTGTTACCCAGGCTTTTTGGCTGTGGTCGATTGGATAACATAGCACTTCACGTTTCGTTCGTCTCTCCGCCGGGCATCTTCAAAAGTTGTCAACTCAGGCAGGGTTGCTGGAGTGGCGTTTGCACCAAATGCTATCATATATATAGCTGGGCGAGGAACTTAGATCCTCCACCAATCACATTGCTGCTAGGGCTGCTCTCCCATGATTGATACGGCCATTTTTCAGGGCTTGATTCTAACGTCCTTCAACATGGAAAACGAAATCTTATTTATCCGTGCTGCTTCCTCTTTTTTGTTGAAATTGTGTCTGTGTTTATCTTGATGGCCTTACAGCAAATCCTGGAATAGTAATGGGCTGTATTGTCCAGAACCTCAGTTTCATTGAACTTAATGTCGTGTCCTACCAACATGGCATGTTCTGCCTTGAGACTGATTTGTCAGTCTCTCCCCGACAGCAGTTGTTTAATTAGTTGTTCGCATATCTTCTTGGTGGACTTGTAAATCGTCCTGATGTTGAATTTCCCCAGAAGTTTGCCGATCTTATCTGTATCCTTATTTATATACGGCAAGCATGTAGTGTTCAGATGTTTCAGTACATCCATGCACTTATTTGTTGTTTTTGGATGTTGTGCCCAATTTATCTCCTTGTGTCTATATCGATTGGCCTATGGTGTTGATCTTAAGTTCCTGTTCCAAGGCAGTTCGTTCACAAAGATATTTTGCTCATTCTGTCAAGGTCTTCTGTCCACGACAGAAGAGGGGTATTATAAGAGGAATATTGGATTAATGCCAGCCATGAAAACCTAAGCATGTACATTAAAACTTTATTATTTGCATAAACAATGTTTAGAGGACTTAAATAACAATGACTGCCTTTTTGTATTTTTGAGTCAGTTACTAGAAAGTCAAATACTAGTTGCTGTTTACACTTTCATTACAACGTTCGAAAGCTAGTCAATTATGGCACTATATACTAGATGTCATTTACACTTTTATTATAACGTTCGAAAGCTCTTGCTCCAGTTCTCATTCTTATGGTTGAATATTTGCTAACTTCATACTGTTGTCACAAACAGTAAGGTTGTAATAGTTCCGAAATGTGAATATAAATATTCTCCAATAGAATGAGAATTTTACAATTTTTATAAAGGAGCTAAAGGAATAACTAGGTCATGCAGAGATCCAAACACTCATTTTTGTTACATAATCACTATGTCCAGAAGTATCTCGGAAGAATAATTACTGTAACAAGGAGCAACAAAAGTAAGAAAATATGCCGCTTTCAAGGCATTTTGTTTGAAAGAATTCTTCATGTTTCTATTTTAACTGTGTAACATTTAAATTTTTGTTCATTACAAAGTGACTCAAAATTATGCTGATGAATTCAACAGTGCTCTGCAATTTGGTGTGTTTCTCTAGTAGCTAGAACATAATTTGTACTCAGTTTGAACATAGTTTATACCTTTTAGCTGTCTTAGTGTCTTACTGAGATATATTGAGATCAGAGAAAAGGAATACAAGCAATGTGGGTACATTGGTAAAATGCAGAATAGCAGATATAGAAAGGCAGGAAATATGGGGAAGTCTAGAAAATATGAAATCATTACAATTTTACAAACAGATAAAAAGAAACTGGGGACAAGAGGCATACGTAGATTACCGCAATAGGCAAGAGAGAGAAGGGCTAGCTTGTTTGAGAACAGGAACAATATTCCTAAGAGGGATAAGAGGTAGGAAAAGGGAATTTGTGAATTTTGTGGTGGAAAAGAAAGTATAGAACACTATGTAACGAATGCGAGGAGGTTGCAATATGGAGAAAAAAGGTTTGGGAGGAAAAATGGAAGAAAGTAGAGTAGAGGATATTAGCTATAAAAATGTTAACAGGAAAGGAGGAAAAGAAGGTAAGAAGTATTGGTGAGTTCTTACAGAAAGTAAAGAAAAATGGGCAAGAAATGTAAAGAATTTAAGCAAGGAAGATTGGGGGGGGGGGAGAAAGGGGCTAATTTAGTAACAAGGAGGCATGGAGGTTAAGAGCTACCTGGCAGGGCAGAAGGCGGGACCAAGGTTTGATACCTGTTACTGCTATGGAGATATTTTCTTACTGCAAGTCTGGTTTGGTGTGCTTTCAGCCTAGTGATACCAGTTGAGTAGCTATCCTGATGGAAAAGCAATGTCCTTAAAAGGTCAAGTGTTTGACTTATGAATAGGGGATTTGCCACGCTGATCCCTGCACTCCTCCATGGCCTTGGCTGCATTTGGAGAATGCAGCAGCTGAGCAATAAATGAGCTGAATAGGGATTGTTATTAAATTTGTCCCATATCAGTTTAGTTTGTTTAATCAGATGAAAGTGTGTGTGGGTAGGTCAGTGCATGAAATTGATAACTGTGGTCAGATATAAGAATCCTGAATACAGAAAACAAAATACATAGGAAGAATACATTTGTTCTTTAATTCTCTGATAGTTTTCCTTTCTGAGTTTTGTAAACAAAGGTTTCAGAGCTTAATTAAGTGTGAAAGTTATGTATGAAATTAAATCTTACAATGATTGATTTCAATTTATTGATTAGACTTCTTCATTAATAGCTAACTATGTGCATTATTTCTAAAATTTTGTTCGTACTTGTCCAGCTCTTCAAATTCATACATATCATATACAGGATTTTCTACTAGCCATGTATGAACTCTATTCTTAAATTCTTGAGGACTGAGGTTACATATTCTGTTTGGTAGCGCATTAAAAAGTTTTATACCTATCAGTTTATAACATTTACGTATGAAATAATTAAATATAATAATAATATAAGAAGAAGAAGCTTAAACTAATTCATGTGCCATTTGTTTATCATCTTTTACAATTGTTTGTAGCTTTTGGGCTTTAAAGATCTGTTCTTCCAATTTTTGTCTACAGTACACATTAATAGTGCTTACTTGCCTAATGGTGTGTTATTAATTTTGCATCGTAACACTAGATGCATCTTTGCTGTCTGAAAATACTACAAAGTAAATGAAGATAAATATGTGAAAGTTTAGCCTACACTTAAAGTTTTGTTGATGGACTTTGTCACAGTGATGACCACTAATCATTTAGATGAATTATTAAGTCAATTTTTGACACTAAATTACTTATTTTGGTGTGGAAAACATTGTTTCATGGGAGTGTTTCTGAAACATATTTTCTTTAGCAAAAAAGTAAGTGATGTAGTTTAGTCAACAGAGCCGAAGATGGAAGCAAAAGCTTCTGAAACATGGCCTGTATAAATGACAGAGTGGGTGAAGCAAGCATGACTCAAATTCAACTCCTAATTCTGAAGAGATATAGTGGCAAAATTCAACTTAGTAATTATTAGAAAAACTCAAATTTATTTATTCACACGTAATCACATTGGATGAATACAGAACTGAGTATTATCTAAGATAATGACGTACTTAAAATTTAGGAAAATGTATAAAAATAGTAAATTGGTGTATATTGTTATGATGTGTTAACAATAAGGAAAATAATTATCTAATTTATTCATCTTCCAGGAGCTTTGTTTGCATTTGAAATGCTTTGCAACATGTTGGGACGTTTATTTGAACCCTACATTGTTCATGTGCTGCCCCATCTGTTACTTTGCTTTGGTGATGGAAGTCAGTATGTACGAGATGCAACTGATGACACAGCAAGAGTTGTTATGAGTAAGCTGTCTGCTCATGGAGTGAAACTCGTATTGCCATCTCTGTTAGCTGCTTTGGAAGAAGATTCATGGAGAACAAAAACAGGTGTGCCTTATAACAAAATCATAAAAAATCTTGTAATTCATTCAATACTCAGCACAACTAATATGCTTTTTAAAATGTATATTATTTTTGTTTCATTTCTTATCTTAAATGTCCTATGTCATTTGTAGTGTGAACTTTTCCAATAACAATAGCTGACTATATCCATTACACTGTAAACAGTACAACTGTGAATGCTTATTCACCTTTCTCCATTATATCACAGATAAGCTACTGACTGCAATGGACTCATTAGTTTGAAGCCCTATTATTGCCATTTGCTTCATGATGTACTCAAATGTGTATTGTTATTGCAGCAATTCAGATTTGTGTCCAGACATGAAAGAAAATTAATTTTTGTAATTGAAGAAACCTAAGTACAATTTTTTGCATTAAAATTAACCTATATGCATGAGAACAAAACATATTTCTTACATAGTTCCCCACTATATTTTTGTCAGTGATAGGTAGGTTTGAGATGCAGTTTCCGTACTTAAGCATTATAAGGTCATATCATATTATTGATACATTGATAGAGTTTCCCTTATACCTTTGTAATTAATTAATTTGTTGTAGTTTACGTCCTCCAACGTTAAGTCGTATCAGACAATGAATGTAATGGGTGAAATGATGCTCAAGTGAGCCTAGGTTCCACAGAGCTTAGCGTTACCAGACATTCATCTTTCAGGATAAGGGAAAACCCAGGAAAAAACCTTATCCAGGTAACTCACCCTGACTGAAACTCAAACTCGGGACCTCTTGAACGTGAGGCAGACACACTACCACCACGCTACCGAGGCGGGCTGTGTAATTAAAATGCAAACACATTTAGCATGTTTAGCAAGTATGCAGTGGCATTCTCTGTTTATTGTTAATATGATGAAACCTGTTTAAAGTGGAAATGAAATAATTGTTGGGTTTTTTTTTTTCTGTTTTACTGGGCTTTTTGTGTATCCCAGACTTTTTCTTTCTGTACATAATTTTTAAATATTAATTTTAATGTGACAAACACTATACCAATATATATGAAAGAAGCTAGAAATAGTGATGTGTTAAGATGTGATATTAGTGTTACTAGTACCAACTCATCTTAAGTAAACATAATTATACCAGTAGTTTCAATATCATACATTTTAATACAACTTTAGTTGAACTAGTACTCAATGCTCCATATATTGCTAGTGTTTACCTAGAACACATTTTGTTTGGATGTTCCTAACATCCTCAGCTAATGTCGAATTTTCAATTTTGATTTGATGAACTCCTTGGAGGCAATAGGGGCATCTCAGTATCTTGATGAACTTGAAGTTTGGGTTCTCTTCAAAGTTTTCCTTCATATTTCTTTATGAATATTTTTTCCCACATGGTTAATGCAGTTGGACCCTGAACACTTTTTAATACGTGGATTTCTTGTTCTGTATCATGTTATCATTCCAAAAATGATACGCTACCATCAATTTGTCTGT
Source organism: Mantis religiosa (assembly GCA_030765055.1). Taxonomy (NCBI): domain Eukaryota; kingdom Metazoa; phylum Arthropoda; class Insecta; order Mantodea; family Mantidae; genus Mantis; species Mantis religiosa. The sequence continues at coordinate 205,262,878 of CM060947.1, read as the reverse complement.
TTCTTTCTTCCTAATGTTCCTAAAATGCTCTTTAAGCCTAATGTTCAAATTCATTTTAGTTTTTCCAATGTAAAGGCTATCACAGCCTTTGCAGTTTATCCGGTACACACCTGATATTTTGTCTGTGGGTTTCTCCTTTTGTATTATGTTATTTCAAAAGGTTGCAGTTTATCCGGTACACACCTGATATTTTGTCTGTGGGTTTCTCCTTTTGTATTATGTTATTTCAAAAGGTGGTTTACACTGAATTTGTTCTGTGGGGCCAAAGTAATGTGTTCTTTGAAGACTTTCCCAAAAAGGTGTTTTGCTCCAGGATGGTATGTAAATTTTCTGTATGAAGTTTTATTACTGATCAGGGAAAGAGAAATTATTTGTCTGCATCTCTGTTGTCTTTTGAATTTATCAATTTTCTTTTTGACCAATTCAGCACTGAATCCATTATATTCTGCAATGCGAATTATATGATTGTACTCTTTGATATATTTCAACTGTTTAAGGGAAGATTAACCAGCCTGTAAGTTAAACTGTTGATAATGAATGGCATGCTTGTGTTGTCTTATAACCATCTGATTTTATGAAATTTTTGGTGTGAGTTTTTTTCCTATATATGCCAAATTCTAGTTTTGTATGAATTTTATACTGCTCAATTAGGCTGCGAGCTATTGATATGCGAAAGTCCAGGTACGTCATTGTCTTCCGTGGGTTTAGAGCTCTCCAAATTACTAAACAATTGTATATGGTTATATCCAGCTGATATAAAAATACTTTTTTATACCATTTATTTGTTTTTTGCAAATAGAGATATGCGTGTAATACCTGATCTACTAGATCCACTCCACCCATATGCATATTATATTCCTGGATAATATCGGGCTTGAAAATTGACATTTTGTTACAAGCAGCAATTTTTCCAGTGTCAATCATCAAAATCTTAGAGCTGCAATTGGATAATGCTGTAACAACCCTCCTGTCTTGCCAAGCAACATAGGTCAAGGGTGGGAGCTGATGCACCTGCATTTCTCCTCTTCTTAGAGCCTTCGTATTCACATCTTTTGGCAAACCAATACGATTTGAGCGTACTGTTCCAATTGCATTTGTTTTTCTTTTGTGTAAGGCCATGAATAATTTAGGGGAACTGTACCAATTATCTAAATATACAGTCCTACCCTGATCAAGTACAGATTCCATCAGGTGCATTACTATGGAACCAGATAACCCCAAATCTTTGTCTCCGGTGTTGTCAGTCCCTTGGCCAGTGTATATGCAGCTATTGTAAAGATATCCTGTTTTACTTTCACATACATCAAAACTCTTAATGCCAAATCTGGCCCTCTTTGTTTTGATGTATTGTTTCCAACCTAAACGGCCCTTCCAAAGCATCAGGCTTTCATCAACAGTGATCTTTTCACTAGGCACATAATTTTCTTTGAATTTTGAAATAATGTAATCAAAAACAGGTCTGATTTTGGATAGTTTATCATTCACATTTTCTGTGCAGGTGAAATGAAGGAAGCGCAAAATGGAAGTAAACCTGTTATTTGACATGCATTTCCCAAAAAATGGGGTAGCTAGCATGTCAACTGTAGACCAGTACATGTCTAGCGTAGGTTTACGAATAACACCCATGAGCATAATTAGACCAAGTAGTCTGTAAATCTCATTCATTGTTACTTCTGTCCACTTCTGCAATCTACTCTTAGATCCTAAATTGCCTTTAGCAATCAGGTCTTCCTTCACCCTACTCGCATATACATTTGTTTCCGAAACAATGAGAGACATTAAGTCAGTAGTAAAAAATTTTGTGAAAATGTCAATTGGTTGGCTGTCAGAAGTTAGCTGAGTATGAGGTTGTACACCAGAGGTTGTGCTCGTGAACGTATGTCTATTTGTGTTAGAGTTATTTTGACACCTCCATAATGTTGATTCTTCATGAACACCTGTCGGAAATGAGTCATAATCCTCCTCACTGCTACCTATATCTTCAACACCCCCCTCAAAATCTGAAAACTCGCCATCAATGTCCAAATCACTGTCTAACAGCAAAAAGTCTTCCACATTTTCTGATGTAATATCAGAAGCCCGCACTCGTTGTACACTAGCTAATTGATTTGCTACATTACTAGTTGAAGCCATGATTAGCACTGAGGAAACTATTTCAACTGTGTATTAGCTAAAGAAATTGCTTGGAACTCCGATGCAGTCTAAATTACTATATGAACTGAGCGAAGAAAAAAGTTACGTCAGCTAACATAAACTTCCGTTGTGCAATTAGAGAGATGCTGACGGAGATTTCTTTCCAGCGTGGATAACGCAATATAAACAGTTATTACGTGTTAGCATGAACTGAAACCTATAAACCTTGAACCCAACACTTCGTTTATTCAGCTGATATACACATATAGTTTGTAAAACAAAAGTACTCAGAATTAGGCGCGTTCAACGCAAAGAATGGCTTTCTTTACAGTGATACAAATTAATGAAATTTCATTGCTTTATTAATATAGTTTCTATTTTAATGATACCGCAGATGTATACAGCTTTTAATGGGCTTTAAACCAGTTTTTGTTTCCCTGAAATAACTTAGTAAATACGGAAGATAGGAATATTTATTTATGAAGCATTTTTGCAGCATTTAACAATTTAAATGTCTTGTTCTGTTTATTGGGTATCCGTTCCCGGCCGTGCAGGGTTTAAATGGCCATCGGCGAAGCGGTTAATGCATCGTTCACCAGTTTCTTATTTACTATCGCCCAGATATCATCCACTTATCTATACCAATGTTTGAAAATTAGTGGGAATGCCTTTGTGATACGGGTTTCCAAGAAGCTCATGAAAAGGTGTGCCAGAAATGGGGACAATGGGTTGCCCATATATAGTTCTAATTTTTGTTTGAAAAATTTATCACTGAATGTAAAAAAAGGACTGTTCAATGGAGATGTTTGTTAAATGAAGGTATTCATCTATGATATTCTGGTCTAACTGTAGGGACCAAAGCCATATTTACATGTACTTCATAAGTTTGTCTCTTGGCACACTTGGGAACAAAGAGATTTTAATTACATCAAAAGATATCATTTGATTGGTTAATACTCTGGCTTTCAAATTTACCTTGTTCCTATTTTTTGAAATGAAGATTTCTTCCCAATTGGACAGTTCTTGTTTTCTTGATGTATGTTTAAGTAATTTTGGTTCTGGATTTATGTTGTGGGTATTTTTTCCCCAAAAATGCGTGGCAACTGCTGATTTTTCTAATTGATTGTATTTTATGTTCCTAAAGTGTTCCTTTGCTAGAAACAAGAGCAAAGGAGCACTTTAGGAACATAAAATACAAACTGTTGGAGTGGCAGATATTTTAATAAACTAGGCCATTAGTGATTTTACTGAGCTTTATTTTAGATTTTACATTAACACAGACCACAAACACACTATAACAACGGAACAGGAATGCCAGAAATAAAATTGAACAAAAGAAGGATTCATAAACTTTATACATAAGTCTAGTAGGTGGCGCTAGGTGTATCATTATGAAGATCAAGATTATAAAATTTACTCATAATACAACATGCCTCCTTAAATTTATAATCTTGATTTATACCTAATGTGTAAACAAATAACATTAGGTATAAAAAACTGATAAATCGGCCGTAGCAGATCATTTTTGGACATTTAACCATGATATAAATCCAGAAGTTAAATTATTAAAACAATTAAATGGTCCGATAGATTTAATGGTTTGGGAAAAAGTATTTTAAAAAATAAACATTGTGTTATGAATTTTGAAATACTAGCAGTTGATTCTGTTTTTAAATTTATTTCATTTTTAGATTTTAATAATACTGGCAAAAATGTAATGACCTTTAGTGATAATAACATTGACAATGAAATTGTTTGATGACTGAAGATGTAAACAATGCTTTACTAATTCAATCTCATCTCTTAATAAGAAAAATGTACATCATTTTCTTAAGATAAGTGAAGTTTTTGTTGCAAATAGTTATATTTGTGTAGTCTTCAACATACAATATTTTAATGTAAGAAAACTGAGAAATGGAGAAAAAATATTTGGTCAAAAGTAAATAAAAATCTGATATAAATAAAATTAGAGATAATAACTAAGCCATTCGGACAGTATGTATAAAAAAGTTCAGAATAAATGGAAATAAACTGTTAAGAGAAAAACTCTACTTCATGATCATTTAGTAGTTGTGATATGTTGAAGTTTTGTTGAGTCACACTTGTTTATACTCACCTTCACTTATTATTTTTAAAAGCGCTGGAATGTTTTCCAGGACATTCGTCCTCTTCCTCAGCAGTTTAGTGACTGAATCTCCTCCTTCCTTTCCTCTTCCTTCTCCTGTATCTGATCCTCTTGCCATCTGGTGTTAGGAGCGCAAAGTTTTAACACTTCATTAAGTGGTGGGATTTCAAAATTTATAACATTTTCACTGTTTTTAATTATGTGGATTTTTTCCCAGATGTCTAATTCTGTTGGTAATTCTAATGGTTTCAACAGTTTTATATTTTGCCCAATGTTTTGGTTTTCTTTCCAAAAATGTGATACAGCGGATTTGTCTATTTGCTTTAGTTTTATGTTTCTCTGGTGTTCCTTTAGCCTGATCTTCAAGTTTCTCTTCATTTTGCCTATGTAGAACTTCTCACAATTGATCTGATAGATTCTGGATTTCAATGTGTTTTGAATTGTATTTTTAAAAGGTTTGTTTAGAACACTCTTCAGGTTGAATTTATTCTGTGGGGCCAGTTTTATATTGAATTTTTTGAAGATTCTTTCAAATCTTTTTAAAAGCCCAGGGGTGGTAAGTAAATTTTTTATAAAGTGTTGTTGTATAAATTAAATTAATTGGGAGTCGATTAATGACACTAAACAACACTTACTAGCAGTAAGTGTTGAAAGAAAAGTAAGTGTTGTTTAATGTCATTAATCGACTCCCAAATAATTTAATTTAAATTTTTTATATTTCCAATTTTGGTCTGAAAGTGGTATTAGCGTTGTATTTGGCGAAATTTCTTTTTGCCTTTCTTTCTTTTTGAGCATGTTCCTAATGAGATCAGGGTTGAATCCATTTTCCTTTGCTACTCCTAGTATATATTCTCGTTCTTTTTGAAAATCCTCCTTTCTCAATGGAACACTGTATAACCGTTGGATCAAGCTTCTGAAGACTGCCAGTTGATGTGATATTGGGTTGCAACCATTCCTCTTGATGTAATTGTCCACATGTGTGGGTTTTCTATGTATTCCGAATTTTAAATTATTTTGGTCTCTCATGATTTTTAGGTCTAGGAAAGGTAGGATGTTGTTTTCTTCTATTTCCATTGTAAATTTTATGTTTGTATCCTGTATGTTCAAAAGTTTTAGGGAGTCTTCTGTTTGTTTTTTAGGAATGATAGCAAATATATTGTGAACATATCTTCGCCAGAATTTGTAAATTTGGGGGAAGGCCAAATTCGAGGTGACTCATATATAAATCTGCTAGCAAGGGTGACAGTGGGCTGCCCATTGTTAGGCCTTTTGACTGTTGGTAGAATTTTTTGTCGAATGTGAAGAAATTGTGTCGAATGCATAGTTCTGTCAAATTTATAATGTCTATTTCTGTACAGTCTAATGTGGTTAGATTCAGCCATTTTCTGAGAAGGTTTGGTATTTTTTCAATCGGGATACTTGTGAACAGTGATTTGACATCGAAAGAGACCATTATGTGGTTTGAAGGAATATTGTGTCCTGATTTATGAGTTCTAAGGAGTTCTCTATTCCCAAACTCTCGAATTTCTGGAATGATTTTAGTTTATTAACTAACCACTTAGCAATGCGGTATGTGGGTGAGTTGATACCATTTATGATTGGTCTCATGCTGTTATCATCCTTGTGTACCTTTGGCAAGCAGTATAATCTCGGCAGTGTGGGGTTGGTAGATTTTAGAACTTTGCGCTCCTAACACTAGATGACAACAGGATCAGATACAGGAGAAAGAAGAGGAAAGGAAGGAGGAGAGTCAGTCACTAAACTGCTGAGGAAGAGGGCGAATGTCCTGGAAAACGTTCCAGCATTTTTAAAAATAATAAGTGAAGGTGAGTGTAAACAAGTGTGACTCAACAAAACTTCAACATGAAGAAAGCTTCACTGTTAATAATGCTTCTATTTGTAATATTTAATTGTTGTGATAGTACAACCTAAATTAGATTGCCTACCTGAAAAGTGATCTGGGCCAGTTCTAGTATGCCTTGCAAGATATGTATTGTACAGTTCATGTATTTCTTAGTACTTCAATAAACTTCAAATTTCTACTAGTTTCAATTTATGTTGACCCGTGTGAGAGAATAGGATAGATCCAAATTTAGGAAGGGGGTAAGGAAATATGTGAAGCAGAATATATGCATTAAAGATGTTTTTATCTGATTCTAAACAAAACGGTGCTGCTGACAATTTTTATAACTGATATTTCTTCTGAATATTACAGTTTTAGACTAATTGTATGTGTACAGGTTAGTTTTATAGCATATGTTTCTTTTGTATGTATCATATTTAAAAGTAGTTATACTTTGCCTTTATAAACTTTCATGTTACAGGTTCTGTAGAACTACTGGGTGCAATGGCATACTGTGCCCCAAAACAGCTTTCTTCCTGTTTACCAAGCATAGTTCCTAAGCTTATTGAAGTTCTAAGTGACTCCCATGTTAAAGTTCAGAAAGCTGGAGCACAGGCACTGAAGCTTATTGGTTCTGTCATTCGGAATCCTGAAATTCAAGGTAATTGAAAGATAATTTAACCTAAAAAACACTATAGAATTGAAAGAAAAATGAATTTTTTTTGTTCTCTAGGTTATTTTTTACCACCTAACTGCATTAGTTGGAAAGATAGAGACAGACTGATAAATTCAATGCCAGAGATGGGATTTGAACCAACCATCTTCAGCGTGAGTCAGAACATTTAGTGTTATGCTGGCATGTTGTCATGATTGGTTAGAAAGTAGCATGGTAAGCTGAATTTCCATGGTTTATATTCTGGTTATGGCATTGAATTTTGCAGTGTGATTCTACCTTTTCAATTGTAGTCAACATACAGCATGCATGGAAATACAATTAATTAGCACTGTTATGTGTATTTAGAGGAATTTAGTAACAATGACTTCCAAATTAATTGAAAAAACTATTTGTACTCAGTTTTCAACTCTTCATCAAATTTTTATTTTTTATTTGAGCTCAAAAAACAAAACTGTAAGTGATGGAGTGTTAAAAACCATCTACAAATAATGTACTTGACTTAGATTTTGTTATTCCTTTGTGGAACATAGGGCATCATAAAACTCTTCCATCTTCCTCTATGACTAGCTAGTTGTTTCACCTCCCTCCAGCCGTTGCCACTCTTCTCAATCTCCTCCTCTATGGTTCTTCTCCATATCATTCTGGGTCTACCTCTTTTCCTTGCTCCTTGGGAATTCCAATCCATCACATACTTTTTGATAGCTCCTGCTTTTCTGAGCTATTGCCTTTCCAGTTCCATTTTCTCTTTCTAATTTGCACCTTGATTTCATCTTGGTTTGTACTTGCTTATAGTTCTTCTTTTGTTATAATATCTACCCAATGTATCCCCAGAATTTCCCTTAAACAATTATTTACAAAAATTCTGTAATTCCTTTTTTTATTTGTTCCAGTACTTTCCATGTTTCAAAGCCATACAAGAGCACTGTTTTCACATTTGTATTGAAGAACCACAGTTTAGTTTTCCTTGTTATATTTGCATTTTTCCATATGGTGTATAGTTGCACAAAGGCTGCATTTCCCTATTGGATTTGTCTCTTTACATCTCCATCAGCACCACCTATCTTGGTAACAACACTATCAAAATAAATAAAAGAATCTACCTCTTCTTTATGTTTGTCATCCACTTTAAATTTATTATTTTGTTGGGGACTACAATTTATTGTCCTTTCTTGTGTTTTCTTAGAATTTATTTTTAATCCAACTTTCTTTGCTTCTTGTGGTAGATACATTAATTTTGTTTCCATATTCCGAAACCTTTGTGTTAACAGGCAAATGTCATTTGCAAAGTCAAGATCCTCTAGATGGGGATTCCTCAATCCCCATTGGGAGGTTAGTTTTCCTCATTACTCTATCCAAGACAACCACAAATGTAATTGTCTAACTCCCTTATTAGTTTGTATTGTTTCTGTCAATTTTCCTTTGTGCCATACTAGGTATTCATAATTTACATACATATCTTTGATAATATGTATCATTTTTTTAGGTATTCCTGAAGTTTCCAGTGTATGCCATATAGCTGTTCATTTAACTGAGTCAAAGGCTCTTTCAAAATCCATAAATACTGAGTGCAGTACTTATCAGATCCTCACAACTTCATTATTTTCGGAAACCTGCCTGCTCCTTTCTGAGTTTTTGATGCAATTCAAGATTATTCTCGCAAGAACTTCACTAGGAACTGACAATGTTATATCTTCGCAATTGTTACACACGGACAAGTTATCTTTTTTGGCAATTTTATTAATCATTTTTTCCATTCTACTGGCCTTTTATCCTTAATCAATATTTTCTCAAATAGAGGTTTCAATAACTTAGATGTTGTATTCATGTCTAATGTTAGAACATCCAGTAACACATTGTCTAATCCTAGGGCTTTGCCATTTTCTATATCTTTCATTGCTCCTATTATTTCTGCATTTGCTGTTTTTTTTTTTAAATTTACGTCTGCCCCAACGTTAAGTTATATCGGACGGTGAATGAATTGGGTGAAATGATGCTCAAATGAGTCCAGGGTCCATGGAGCTTAGAGTTACCCGACATTCGCCTTGAAGGATAAGGGAAAACCCCAGATAGGTAACTCACCCTGACCGAGATTCGAACTCAGGACCTCTTGAACGTGAGGCAGACATGCTACCATCTACGCTACCGAGGCGGGCGCATTTATTGGTATGTGCAACTTGATATTTGAGTCAACTTCATATTCTGTTACTTCTTCCAATTCTACCTCGTCCTCAAATCTGCTGAGGATTTCAGAAAAATACTCCTTCCATCTCTCTAGTTCTTGTGTTAATCTTTATTTTTTATTGGTTTATTTTTTTTCTGTATACTTCCCTGGCTACAATCTCAGTACTTTTATTCAGTTCTTTTGTGTTCCATCTACTAGCTTCCTCTTATCGCTCCTGGGGCTTCTTTTTACTTGCTTTTTCTATCATATTATATTTCTTTTAACTTTGTGCTTTCTGACTTCACGTCTTGCACATATTCAGTTGAACCTTTAGCTTTTTCTTTTCCTTTAATAGGTTCCACTTTTCTTCTTGAATCCATTCTTTCTTCTGTGTGCTTGAAACCAAGCACCTTTTCACTAATTGTTTGCAACCCATCTTAAACTCTTTTGCACTTTGTTTCTGTATCATCCAAACTCCCCTCTTTATCTGGATTCTCTTCTAATTCCTTAAATATATTTTTCAGCTATATTTTGAACTCCTATGTCTTTGCATCACTTTTAAATGCATTCAGATCGTACCCTTTACTTTGTTGTTTAAACTTCAAAGCTTCGCGGTGATCAGCTGTGTCAAAGTAAATTTAAGCTTTTGGCCATTCTAAGCTCTATGGCCTTTTTCAGGTACTTAATGAAAAATGCTGGCCGATCATCTCCATATATATATCTGTCATAGCAATCTCATTGGTCTGGCTGGTTTACAGGAAGTATGAACTTAACGTTGTTTTATAGTTTTCTGTGCAGTTCGTCATTTGGATAGGGATTCTTCAGTCTTGGGTATTTTGCGCAGTCTGTGCTCTGGTTTGCAGTTCCCCCCATCTTGAGTTCTCTGTGCGGTCCTTCATCTGGTCAGGGTTTCTAATGCAAGTATATTTTATTGCTGGAGCCCAAGCTGTGCTCAACTGAAGTCCCGAAAGTCTATTCGAAATTCCAGGATGGAGTTTAATCTCAGTGGCTTCTTTAATAAGTCTATCAAAATGCTTGTCCAAATGTTCCAGAAACAAGGCATCGTTAAAATTAATTTTGTAAGCATACTCCATACAATGTTGAGCAGCTCATTCTCTGGTTGAAGGAGTCTGATGTGACAATGTTCTTTACACCTCTCCTCAACTATGATCCTGTTTGCCTTGCAGATTCACAAGGAATCTTATACACCCCTGGGACCTTAAGATTTAACAGATCTTTTATTGGAGAAAGAATTGCTGGATCTTTTTAGGTGCGGTAAAGTAGGTTTTAATATTAAACATGGAAAAAATGCGGGCAATCTTGTTGGAAATAGAACCATAAAAAGGTATAAACACATTGCTTAAACAGTCATCTCCGTTCTTGGAATGATGGTGTCATGGCAAATTAGTACTGTTGTCCAACACGCTTCTGTAGACCTTGATGTCACGATTTCACAATTGCTATAGCCATTCTTCAGCAAAGTAGCCTAAAGGAATTGAATTTCCTGATACTGTCCTTGTCTGCTATGTGAAAAGTCCATGATGTAAGGTGTGTTCTTCTGGATAGGATGGTGATGACTGGACGCATCCAAATAGCAGATGGTGTGTGTTGGCTTCCTGCATACTTTATGGCCCAAGGTACCATCTGGTCTACTGTATACCAATACATCCAAAAAGGAAAGGGAGCCATTGTTCTTTAGTTCCATTGTGAATTTGATGTTAGAGTGAAGATTATTAAGATGGTCTAAGAAAGCCTCCAACTTTTTTTACCCCATGGGGCCAGATAACTAAAGTGTCATCAACATATCTCAAAATGGCCACAGGTTTATCTTAAGCATTGTCCAGAGCCATATGTTCAAAATTTTCTATAAAGAAATTTGCAATGGCAGATGAAAGCAGTGAGCCGATGGCCATCCTATCAGACTGTTCAAAAAATTGACCACTGTAGGTAAAATATGTAGACATAAGAGTGTCTTAAGAGATGGGTGATATCTTCAGGAAAATGCTCAGATAACCTCAATAAATCTTCTAGAGGCACTCTCATGAAAAAAGATTCTACATTAAAACTTAACAAAATATCTTCTGGGTCCATCTTCAAAGCTACAATTGCCTGGATAAAATGGTAGAATTTTTGACATGATGCTGACAGGTACACCCACCAAAGGATGTAATAGAGTAATAAGAAACTTAGCAAGAAGGAAATTAGGTGAGCCAATGGGGTTCACAATAGATCGCATGGTTACTCCGTGTTTATGAATTTTAGGCAATCCATACAATCTAGGAGGAGTCTCCTCGTGTGGGACAATGTACTTCTGAATTTCAGGAGTTAGGCTGTAGGTTTTAATGAGATTCACAGTTTTCCTAGTAATCTGGGCTGTCAGATCTTTGGCTAGCCTTTTAAAGGCAAAATCTTCTAACAAAATTCTCATCTTCTTGTTCTAGTCCTCAGTCTCCCTCACAACAGAGACATTCCCCTTACCAGCAGGTAACAGTTAAAGTGGAATCTTGCTTCAATGTTCTCAAAGCTCTGAATTCACCAAATGACACATTGGATCTGGGTTTCTTGGCCTTTGCTAAAATGAGACTAACTTCAGTGTGTACTTCTTTGGCTAAGTCTGCCGGAAGACAGTTTAGTGCTGTTAAGTACCACTAATAAAGTTTTTGGTTGGAATGATTCTTGGCACTGAGGCAGAATTAAGAACTTTTGACAACACAAATAGTAGACTGGTCTAATGTTCAATTCAATTGTGACATCTGGAAGATCTACAGTAGGGTTACACAAATATAACTATTTGCAACAGAAACTTCACTTAAGAAAATGATGTAAATTTTTCTTATTAATTGATGCGATCGATTTCGTAAACATTTGTCCACATATTCAGTCATCAAACAACTTTGTCGTCAACGATACTATCAGTTGTTACTGTGTTTTTTATTTCCAGTATTACCAAACTCTGAAAACGAAACAAACCTAAAAACAGAATCAACTGCTGGTATTTCAAAATTCCTTACGCTTTTTTTTTAAATGTTTTTTCCCAAACCATTAAATCTGTCAGACCATAAAAAAAATAAAAAATTATTATAATTTTAAAACATTTACTTACCATCCTTGGGTTAATAAACATTTTCAAAACAATTTTAGAGAGTTTGGTTTACCTTTAGTTCCTCAAAATATAGTATTAAAAATTTACATCATTTCTCTAGAAAAGATAAAATTCCTAATAATAAAAAATCTGGTATTTATCAGTTTAATTGTTTAGATTGTGATCAGGTTTATATTGGAAAGACGAAATTTAATTTGGAAACCAGAACGTAAGAACATTTTCGTAACATTAAGTATAAACAAACTGATCAATCGGCCGTAGCAGATCATTTTTGGTCATTTAACCATGAAATCCTGAAGTTAAATTATTAAAACAATTAAATTTTCCGGTAGATTTAATGGTTTGGGAAAAAATATTTATTTTAAAAATGAAACATTGCGTAATGATTTTGAAATACCAGCAGTTGATTTTGTTTTTAGTTTTGTTTCGTTTTCAGATTTTGGTAATACTGGAAAAAACATAGTAACAACTGATAGTATTGTTGATGACGAAGTTGTTTGATGACTGAAGATGTTGACAGATGTTAATGAAATCGATCTCATCAATTAATAAGAAACATTTACATCATTTTCTTAAGATAAGTGAAGTTTTTGTTGCAAATAGTTATATTTGTGTAATATTTATTGCTTCACTGAAGCTAGCTTCATTTTTTACTACAGAAGGGTGTTGGACTATAGGGCTAATTTCTCATGCCACCATCATTCCAAGAACAGAGATGACTGTTTAAGCAAGGTATTTATATTAATTTATAGATGAGTCGTATTTATTACACATCTTCACTTTACTATAAGGTATTTATATCTTTTTATGGTTCTATTTCCAACAAGGCTGCCCGCATTCTTTCCAAGTTTAATATTAAAACATACTTTACCACACCTAAAAAAGATCCAACAATACTTTCTGCTGAAAAAAAATATGTTGAACCTTAAGGTTTCAGGGGTGTATAATGCAGAAGGGTGTATGTTGGGCAAACAGGATGCACGTTTGAGTAAAGGTGTAAAGAACATGTCACGTCAGACTTCTTCAACCAGAGAAGTCAGTTGTAGCTCAACATTGTATAGAGTATGTTCATAAAATTAATTTTAATAATGCCTTGTTTCTGGAACATTCGGACAAGCATTTTCATAGACTTATTAAAGAAGCCATCAAGATTAAACTCCATCCATAGAATTTCAATAGAGATTTGGGCTTCAATTGAGCACAGCATGGGCTCCAGCAATAAAATATATTGCAATAGAAAGTCTGATCAAATGAAAAACCGCGCAGAAAACTCAAGACAGGAGAACTGAAATCTAGATGATGGACCACGCAGAAAACTATAAATCAATGTGAGGTCATCCTTCCTGTAAACTAGCCGGAGCAATGACATATTGCTATGCAGTGGTGTGACACAAGCCCTACCCACATGAGAAAGTCATTATGTATATGGGGACCATTGGCCAGTGTTTTTCATTCAGTTCCTGAAAAGAACCATGGAGCTTAAAATGGCTGAAAGCTCAAATTTAGTTACTTTGACATGGCTGATCACCCGTGAAGCTTTAATTAGTAATGCTCGCCATGAAAGTTTTAAGTCATACATTGTTTAAACTTCTTGCTAGCAGCCATTACCTTAAGCTTAAACTCAGCTACCATCATATAATGGTCACTCAGCATCTGTTTCTCTCTTATACCTCACATCCATTAGAGACCTCTTGTAAGTCCTGCTTATTGCTATATGATCTTTCTGGTTCTTGGTTTTACAGTTTGGAGAAACCCATGTTATTTTGCAGCATTATTTATGGGGAAACAACATTCCACCTATTACCATGTCATGACTGGTGCACAAATTTATAAATATCTCTCCATTTTCATTTATCTTTCCTATTACACGTTTTCCAATTATTGTTCTATGCCTTAATTTTTTGAGCCTACCTTCACATTTAGATCGCCCATTACTATTTTTAGATTTTTTCCTACTACAAATAGTTTTTTCAATTAATTAGCACTAGTCCATATTACTTTTTGCACAAGTGTTGCATGGTATATACTTGGTATCTAGGTGTGGAAAAATTGGGGATATCTGGGAAATTGCCTGAAATTTAAAATTGTGCCATGAAAACCAAAATTTTACTTAAATTTACATTTTTACAATATATACTGGAATTCCTTTCTTGGAAGTGTTGAAAACAGTATTGTTATATACTGGAATATTCACAACTATCCACATATAAAAATTATATTAACCAAATTAAGAACAAGCAACAAAAACACAATCTATCTATGGGGGGGGAGGGGGGGATAGAAAACTACCTCTTCCCATATATAAACTTTTTGATAATGCCTTCAAGTGGAGGTGAAACACATTGAAAGAAAGTTGACGTATGTGACATACAGAGTGTCTCAGTCAACTCATTTTATAAAAAGTGTGACTTCAAAGTGAAAGTCTACATTATAGTGCATTCTATGTAATCATATAGTTGCTTATATAAATGGTTGAAAAAACAGGTCATTAAAGAAAACATATTATGTAGTTCCTATTTAAATTTTAACTATGTAAGTATATATACATACACCATATATCTTAGATTAGTTTCATTTACTCTAATTGTCATTTGTCTAGTATTGTTTATAAGATAGTGTGCTTCTTGAAAAAGACTGTTTTCTGCTTGAAAAACATAGAAATTACTTAGAATTTGGTTTTCAAATTTTTCTAGACACACTGTACAAGGAAGAAGCATCCAGAAAAACTATTTTGAAAAATCTGATGTCTTTTTATATGACTTTCTCTTCTCTTGTACAAACTATTTTAACAAATGCTGATGTCTCTGTCTGATTTATATTGACTGAGATAAATATTTGCAAAATATTATCTTAGTGCTGATTTTATTGTAGGTGCAAGTAATACATAGGCATTAGATCTTAAATGATAGTCAAACATTTTAAAAGCTGGTCACTGTGTGATGGCTATGCAATTCCATTTTGTTTGCATGGTCAGCAGATAAAACACAAATGACTTCCCATTTAAGAAAAGTGTAAATACTGAAAAACATAAATAAATAACAAGGAAAGGTATATGTTCAAAATGGTTCATTAAAAAAAATCACAAATTTATATTTTAATGAGCTCTATATAATTAGTAAGAGTTTGTCTATTTCTTACGGTTTACAAGTAATTCAGCATAAAGAGGACTTCCAAGAACATTCTCAGAAAATTCTTTTTACTGATTAAGAATTTTGAAAAATGTTTCATGTAACTGGTAGTTTGGGGTGGGGAATATTCTTGAAAATAGTATCACATCTGAAAGATGAATGTTGGTCAACTCTAAGCTCTATGTGCCTTGACCTCATGTGAGCATCATTTCACCCAGTTTTCATCATCTGATATGACTTACATGGAGCATATTAATAAAATTTGTAAGAAAAAAAAGAAAGAAAAGAAAAGAAATAAAATAAAAAAGTGATGCAACATTTTGGCATTTTTATCTTATACTTAATGTAGCACACATTTATTTGCTCACTTTCTAGCTGCTTCATGAAACAAGATAATTCCAATGATATTTGCTGATATAGGGAGGAAGAGAAGCTTCAGAATTAAAGCTATATTGTTTTTGTTTTCTCTCTCTCTATCTTTCTAGCCATTGTACCAGTCTTGCTAGAAGCGCTCCAGGATCCATCAAATAAAACTGCAACTTGCCTTCAGACATTGTTGGACACTCAGTTTGTGCACTTCATTGATGCACCTTCACTAGCTCTGATCATGCCTGTTGTGCAGCGTGCATTCATGGATCGCTCCACCGAGACTCGTAAGATGGCTGCTCAGATAATTGGCAACATGTATTCCCTGACAGATCAAAAGGACCTCACACCCTACCTTCCTACTATCATACCTGGACTGAAAACGTCCTTATTGGATCCTGTACCAGAGGTTCGTACTGCTTTTGGTTATTAGAAGGGAAGTATCTTTTGATGCTTTTGCTATAAATCATATAAATCATTAACAGTGGTTTCCACACCTCCCCTCCCTAAATAAGCTAGAGTTGAATAACTGTTTGCTGTCATAGTGCATGCAATTATTATGCCTCAGCAAGAGATATTAGTTCAGCTGCATTAGTTGAGTTTGATTTTTTACCTTTAAAGCAATTTTATTTCATCAGTAGATAGATTTTACTGTGTCATCTACACACAACAGCTGATCCAGTGCTTGAATGGGTTACAAAATTATGTGCAGCTTATTCACTAGAACACCAAGAAAAAAATATTACCAATGTTCAGTGCAACTTTGATATTTTTCTGAAAGTATATGAATACTAACAGTCCCTTTGACATTTACTAAGAGCTTGCAGTATTCACACCTTTACTGTGTCATCTACATACAACAGCTGATCCAGTGCTTGAATGGGTTACAAAATTATGTGCAGCTTATTCACTAGAACACCAAGAAAAAAGTATTACCAATGTTCAGTGCAATTTTGATCTTTTTCTGAAAGTATATGAATACTAACAGTCCCTTTGACATTTACTAATAGCATGCAGTATTCACACCTTAAGAAAATGTTCTAGGTTTGGTACTAGCAATTCATGCACATGCATATCTCAGTTTCTCATTCTTTACCATTGGTAGCAATAAAAAGCATACCAGCCTATTAAAGTTGAAATAAAGAAAGAATTCACTGAGCTGTATGACCATGGTACACTGGCTCTTATCTTCCCAGATGTTTTGTCTGCAGCTACAGTAGACATCATCAGCCTGTATTCAGTTTAACCATCTTGGCCATTTGATATTGCCATACAACCCAGAAAACTTTTTCATTCTATTGGTAGTGCCAGTGAAAGTCTAAATTCTTTAGAGTATATCAAAGATTTGGTGATTTACACTTGAGTCCAAGATGGGGGGGGGGGGGGGGGGGGCAAGAAAGCTAGACTTATAGTATGACTTTCCAAAGCCTTAATACTTCTGTTTCACTGTAAATGTTCTGAACAGTAATGTGTAGTTCAATCAAAAAATAAAGTAAGTAGAAAAGAAATCAAGTGCATATAAGCTTCAAAGTATAAAAATTGAAAGAAGCGTAGAGACAGTGAAGCACAAGTTAAAATAAAAGTGAATCAAGAAGATATTGACACATTGCTTCACTTACACTGTTATTATAGATATAAGCTTTTTATACTTTGAACCACAGTGATAATCCAGTTTTGTTTTTGAAACAAGAAGTCTTAATTTTGAGACGGTTGAGAAAAGATTTGAAAATGCCTTAAGCTATATAAGTTCAATATTAAATTGCACTTTATTATTTCTATAATTTTAAATGTTTTATGTATTTAAATGAGAAAGCATTACACTTACTTTCTTTAAGGTACGAAGTGTCTCAGCTCGAGCACTTGGTGCTATGGTACGTGGAATGGGAGAATCAAGCTTTGAAGATTTGCTTCCTTGGCTGATGCAGACTTTGACTTCAGAAACAAGTTCAGTAGATAGATCTGGAGCAGCCCAAGGCCTAAGTGAAGTAGTGGGTGGATTGGGCGTTGAGAAACTTCATAAGCTAATGCCAGGTAAAGAAATAGAATAACTTAACAATAATTAACTGAGGAATGGTTATGTTTACACTATACCTCACTTACTTTTGAAAATTAAGACAAGTTTCAGGTACCCTTGCTTCCATCCTTAGCTTATAACTGACTTGTGATTCGCTTAATAGTTCATAAAACTATTTGTAATTGGCTTTGACACACCATGTCACTTACATTTTAATTTTGAGGAACTAGTTCTTTTGGAACCTGTTGCTCCCATTTTCAATGGAATGTCATGTTATTATTGCCTGTAGTGGTGGAACAGTGAACTGCTTTATCAAATTGTCAACTGGTGGGATTTCAAAGTTTATTAATTAGTCTTTGTATTTCCATATTAAGATGCTCTCCTTTATTCTGAGTTATCATGGGTTATCACTCCTTTTAATAATTTTGGATTTGGGTCAAGGTTATGGTTTTCATTCTAAAAGTGAAATGCTATTGCTGACTTGTCTTCCTGTCTCAATTTGATGTTTTTAAAATGTTCTTTGACTCTGGTTTTAGGTTTCTTTTAGTTTGCCCTATGTATGAGTGCTGTTCAATAATGATCATAATTTGTTTATGGTCATAATTTTTCGCACTAAAATTCAATCTTATTATGTTCTGTTAGCTTAATGTGAAACAAACTCAACGTAGTAGTTTCATTGTTGGTACTCCTGGTTCCCGATGTGAGAACCAGGCAAGTTCAGACATATTCAGGATCGCCTACCGCTGCAGTGGAGGTAACATGCAGTTAAAGTTGATTTTAGAGGAAGATCCGGAGTTTCTTTTAAACATAATCACTGCTGATGAAACTTGGCTACATCATTTTGATCCTGAGAGCAAACAGCAAAGCTCAGTGTGAAAATGTCCATCACCAACCTCCAAAAAAGCAAAAGTGGTTGCTTCTGCTGGGAAAGTTATGGTCATCTCATTCTTTGATATTCATGGAATGGTTTATAAGCATGTTGTAGCTGCACACACATCAGTAACTGGACAATACTACAGGGATGTCCTGAAAACATTTCAAGTTCATATCAGGCACAAAAGACCACATTTCCATGAAGTAGGCTGATGCTGCACCACGATAATGCGCGGCCGCATATTGCCAATGTTGTTGCTGAATATCTTGCAAAAATCTATGTGAAGTGCATCCCTCACCCTCCCTGTAGCCCAGATTTAGCCCCATGTGACTTTTTTCTATTCCTAACTTGAAGAGCCTTCGTGGGAGGCATTATCCATTATCAAAAGCAGTGGTGAAGGCTGCAGAGGCGATTTTGAAGGATCTCTCAAAAATGGTTTTCAGCATGTCTTTGAAGACTGGCAGAAATGCTGGGACAAGTGCATTGCATTCAGGAGAGACTATTTTGAAAGTGGCCATCAAAATTATGAGGATGAGTAAAGGTATGTTGACAAAAAAAATTGTGATCATTCTTTATTGAACATCCCTCGTAGAATACTTCACAATCATTACAGTTTATTTGGTATATTCCAGATCTGTTGATTGGGGGATTTCATCTTATGTTTTTGACTTTAGCAATTTTATTACTGAGTATCTACAAGGTTTTTAATTTAAAATCTATTGGGCACATGGCATTTCGCCTGTATGCGATTGGGTGTGCCACTGCCAGCTTTTCTCCTATATAAGCTCTGCGTGTAAAGCATGCATAACACTCTTACCTTATGGAAGATGCTGGAAATGTCATCCACCCTCAGCTAAACAAGAATTATATCAGGAGAGCACATTCTGATTCACAAGATTAAGTTAGCCCACTCTAATGTTTCCAATTCCATTTTGAATATTTTGTTTTAGTTCTTCCATTGTATGAGGATTTGTTTTGTAAAGTTTGTCTTTCATGTTACCCCCCATGTTAGATTGGGGGAGCGAGAGGGCCATCATTAATCACACTAATCAGCATAACCACACCTAATTTTATTCATGGACTCCTCTGCTGTTTGGGCAGTAGCAGACTCTTTTTGAAAACATCCATATGATTTCTGTTCTGTCAGTTCAAGATAAAATAGAGTCAAAATGTCATTTTGGTTTTAAGTTAATTAATGGAAATTAATCGTTCCTTCATACTAGCCGTGTATAGGCTAAAGTTTTGGATAGAGTCAAAGTGAAAAATTCAATTCCATGGCTGGAATTTGAACCACGGATCTCCTGGTTTCCATCCAGTCGCTCTTTCCATTGAGCAGCTACCTTGGCCAACATGCCGTCTGGACATTAAATTCTCCAATTGACTCAAATATTTTCCCGGTAAAAGCCACTAAGGGCTCTCGTATTTGAGATACACCATTTTTGGTGACTTACTATTGTAAGTGCTTGAGTCCCAGGCTTCATCATTAAACTCAAATTCACCTACATACCATATAGCAAAATGGTTAGTAAGAAAATTAAAATCTTATGACAAATTTCAAAGTTTGGGAATAAAAAACTCCTTAGAATTGATAAATCACCTACAGAAATACAACATCCCAGAAAATCACATACTTGTTTCTTTTGACGTTAAGGCACTTTTTACAAGCATTCCAGTAGAAAAAATACCTACATTCCTCAAAAAATGGCTAACCCAGACTACAACGGACCCCAGAGAAATAGATGACATTATCAATCTTACAGATTTATGCATAAGGAATAATTACTTCATGTTTAACCAAAAATTCTACAGACAATCAAAAGGATTAGCAATGGGGAGCCCACTTTCGCCTATTTTAGCAGACCTATATATGAGCTATTTTGAAACACACATAGTAAAGGCCTTCCCACAGATTTATAAATTTTGGCAGAGATATGTTGATGATGTTTTTGCTATCATTCCGGAAAAACTTAGAGAAGATTCTCTAAAATTACTAAACCTGCAAGATAATCACATCCAATTTACTATGGAAGTAGAAAGAGACAACACCCTACCCTTTTTGGACCTCAAGATAACTAGAAATCGTCATGGTGTAGATTTTGGAATATACAGGAAGCCCACACACATAGATAATTACATAAAGACAAATGAATACAACCCACTTTCACATCAACTAGCTGCCTTTAGAAGTCTAATTCACCGGCTATACAATGTCCCACTGAGTAAGGATGAATTTTTGAAAGAACAACAACACATAAAAGACATAGCGGTATTAAATGGATTCAACCCAGCCATCATAAGGAACATGATGAAGAGGAAAGAAAAACTGAAGATAAGATCAAAAAATACCACTCTCACACCACTTAAAAACACAAACTGGCAATATAGAAAATTTACCTACCATCCATGGGCTTTTAGAAAATTTGAACGAATCTTCAAAAGACTAAACTTAAAACTAGCACCCCAAAACAAATTCAGTCTGAGGAACCTGCTAAATAAACCACTGAAAAATACAATCCCCAACAATTTGAAATCAGGAATTTATCAGATTAATTGTGAAACCTGTGAAAAAAGCTACATAGGAAAAACTAAGAGAAACTTGTTAACCAGGCAAAAAGAACACCAGAGGAACATTAAGTTGAAACAAACAGAAAAATCTGCAGTTTCACACCATTTTTGGACAGAAAACCACAACATTAGCCACAACATTAAACTGTTAAAATCTTTAAGTACACCCATAGAATTGGATATTTGGGAAAAAATATTCATAAACAAAAACCGTGATAAAGTTATAAATTTTGAAATCCCGGCATTAAATGAAGTATTAAAACTTAGTGCCCTAACACCAGATGGCAGAGTGATCGGAGCTCCGTAGTAGTGGAAGAAGAGGAAGGTTCATTTAGTCACCAAACAGCTGAGGATGAGATCGAATGATCTTGAAAACGTTTCAATTATACAACAAGTAAGTGAAGACTGAGTGTAAACAAGTGACTCATAAATTCAAACTTAAACTCTTATTAAGTTAATTGATGAAATTAATTGTTCATACTAGCCGTATGGATGGAAACCAGGAGATCCGTGGTTCAAATCCTGTCCATGGCATTGAATTTTCCATTTGACTCTTATCTGTCATTTTGGTATTTACAGTACTGCATTTACAGATTGTTCATAGAATATTAGATTGATTATGTGTCTACTGCAAACAGCACAACAAACTCCAATTTTCCGATCATAATTAGGGATTTCTTGAATACTACCTGGATTTTCAGAGGCCCAGTACAAAATTTTATGAGTTTTGACACATGACCACTGAGGTGGAACCATGCCTCATCAGAAAAGAAAAGTAACCTGTGGATCAATTAAACCGTCATTCCCTGATGAAAGAAACGATTCACAATAATGCATTCGTGATACTGAGTCGCCTTGTTTTAAAGCATAGGCATTGTACACTTACACAGTTTTAGTTTTAATAATTTAAAGTATAAACTTGAAAGAAGCATAGGGAAAGTGAAGCACAAATTAGTACAAAAGTGAATCGAGAATATATTGACACATTGCTTCACTCACACAGTGTGAGTGAAGCAATGTGTCAATATATTCTCGATTCACTTTTTAAATAATTTAGTTGCTTTATGTGCAGAAGAGTGGAATTCCCAACTGTTTTGCTAATTTTGAGATGGATTTGGTTGGTAAACATTCAAAACCTGCGCCTATGTCATCAAACTTTTCCGCTGTTAACACTTTACATCAGTGCTTTCAGTTGTGTTCGCCACAGAACCAATAGCTTTGAATTACTTCACTATCTCTTGAATTGTAAATCTGGAAAGAGGCACTTCACCAGGGAATTTTTTTAATATACTCTGTATGAATATGTTTAGCGATTCCAATTTATAATAACTTTTACCTGCAACAGTGCATTTTTCTAGAGTCATGCGCCTGTTCATGTTCATGTCCGGTACAATACTGCTGAGTGGAGTGCACACCGCTAGCCCTCGCGTGCAACAGCAGCCTGTATTATGAAATTCAGAAAGGTCGCAGAAGAGGAGAAACACAGTGTTCTGTTAAGTTTTAATTGAAGAACCCTGTATTTATAGGTGCCAAGATGATATTGTGTTCTTTAAAGTTCTTTTTGAATTTCGTAAACCTTTTTGATGAATCTACTGAATATGCTATTACTTTCTTTTTTATTTTATTTTTTAAATTTAGTTAAGCTAAAAGGTGACAAGTAACAAAAAGTGACAGAACTGACTACAAATAGTTTTATGAATTAATCTAGATGTCACTATTACACAAATATAAATATTTGTTACTAAATCTCCACCTAACTTAAGAAATTGATGTTAATATTTCTTTCTTCTGTCTAATGAAGATCAATTTCGAAGGCAAATCGCATTCGTCCTCAGTTACAAAACAAACTCCGTTGTCAAGGAAATCTCGGTTACCATTTTTTTTCTTTTGTTATGTTATGTTTTCAGCATTACCAACATCTGAAGACGAAAGAAACCTAAAAACAGAATCAATTGCGGGTATGTCAAAATTCATTACGGGATGTTTTTTTTTTTTTTTTTTTTTTTTTTTTTAAATAATTTAATAGTATTTTTTCTTCAATAATTTTCATTTTTGCTTACTAAAACTTATTAAATGATCTGCCTGAGTTATGGTTAACAGGAGAAAAAAATTATGTAAACAATAAATAGTTAGTGGCACATCACTTATTGTTTTAAAATATAAAGTGCCAAAGTGCATGTTTCTCAATCATCATTGCATCTTCAGTTTGTTTTGTATATGTTGATTGTTTATGTTAAAGTTACTACCAATAGGTGTTGGATTAAAACATTCATGAAAAGTGAACCAACGTAAAACACTTAATAGCTTCATTTGTTTATTAATTATGCTAAATATGTATTGTGAACATGAGCTTAACTTATTATAATTAAAATTATGTATTTTGGATTTTGTGACTGATATACATTAACAATCGAGTTAATTATTGAAGCTGTTTTGACATTTCACACATAATTATACAACAAGAAAAGCAGCAGCATTTAATTTTTGGAATGAAAACCATGACCTTGACCCAATTCCAAAATTGTCAAAAGGGGTGATAAACCAAAACATTGACAACATAGGAAACATCTTAAAATGGAAAAACAAGGACTGATTAAACTTTGATGATTGATAACCGGTGGATAAGTTGATGAAGTTCTTAGCTTTCTGCATATGTAACTTATTTAGCAGATTTTCAAAATCGAAAATGTATTTTCTGTTTTTCCCAAACATTTGTATAATATTATCAGATTTTAATATACCATAAATGGTATAAATCCAACTAAAGCTAAAAGTCATTTTGGAAAAATCAACATCCTCAGTTTGAGAAAACATTTACATTTGCAAAAACAGAAAACACATTTTCAATTTTGAAATCCTACCAGGTGACATGCAGTGGTTTATCCAATCACCACCCTGAGACAAAGCCAACCACTTTAGGGATTGACACAGGCAGTCGAATTGGAACTGGGGATAAGAATGATCAGGTCCTGAAACATGTTTTCCTTATATCGAGATTTAACTGTATTGGAACACCACAGTGAAGCGAAATAATTATTAATTTATAGACGAGTCGTATTTATTACACATCGGCTTCACTTACCTACCTATTTTGAGGACATGTTTCGCGCAAACCATCGTTTACATCGTCGGCTCTTATGTGACTTCATAATGCATTAAGAGCCGACGATGCAAACGATGGTTTGTCAAACATGTCCTCAAAATAGGTATGTAAGTGAAGCCGATGTGTAATAAATATGACTCATCTATAAATTAATCATGTTTTCCTTGTTAAATAAGTGATATAGTATTACACAAATATAAGTATTTGTAATAAAGGTGTTAATTCAATCGATCAGTAATCAATTGTTAGTTAAATCGATCTCCATTAGAAAGAAGAATTAACACCAATTTCTTAAGATAAGTGAAGCCTTTGTTACAAATACTTATATTTGTGTAATATTTGTTGCTTCACTGTAGCTAGCTTCATTTTCTACGTAATAAGTGACATAGTGTCAGTATTGACTAAATAATGAGGTGACCATGCTAGAAATTGTGATGAAAATCCACAAAATAGTATTGACTAAACATATGCGAGCTAGCAGACTCAAAGGCATTTCAAAAAGTGCTGTACATTGCATACTGTCTGAAGATTTTGACAGGAGAAAGTTGTGCACAAGATGGGTGCTGCATTCACTCATAATAAAACAAAAACAGCATTTTGAGGATGTTTCAGTTATTGTAATAAAGTATCGACTCATAACCATGGATGAAATATGAGTCCATCACTTGAAACCTGACTCAAGTTCAAGAGGTCCGGAGTTCAAATCTCGGTTAGGGTGAGTTATCTGGATAAGATCACTTGAAACAAATGAACAGTCAGAACAGTGGGTTGAAAAGAATGAACCTGCTTCTCAGAGTGCAAAAGAAAATTGTATCTGCAGGCAAGATCATGGCATCGTTTTGTGGGATGTGCATGAGATAGTTTTCATTAACTCCAAAAAGGAAAA